>PVKB01007855.1:0-25910 GCA_004027205.1 Ctenodactylus gundi
ATCTCCACACGGTGAGAGGTCTCCGAGAGGTGAACACAGACCCAGATCCCCGCAAGAACCCGCTCAGGATGCCCCTGGACGGGCTCCGACTGGCCGTGGACAATCCCCACAGTCTGGGGCCGCTGCCTCTTCCAGAAGGGTGCCTCGTCACCCCCAAGCCAGTGATGAAGAGGAAAGCCCACACGTCTCATCCAGACCCTCTGGTTCACCTCATGGACGTCCCGGATCACAACAAAGGGATTCAGGATCCAGGGCCCCAGAAAGACCGAGAGCACCTCGTGCACCATCAAGAGATTCTCCTAGACAAGCCCCATCTGGTCGTGGACAATCTCCACAGTCGCACCCCACTGCCTCTCCAATGAGGGCACCGACTCCAAGTGCAGACAGTGACAGTGAGTACTATTCACAAGCGTTGCCCCCACACTCAGCATCCTCTCGGGAGCATAGCGTATCTCCACATAGAGAGTTGGGAGTTAGTCCTTCACAATCACGTTTTACCCCCAGGCAATCAAATGATGGGATAAGGAGGCATTCAAGTAGTTTTCATGGCCATTCCAGTTCCGGGCATTTTCAATCACAAAATCCTAGAAGACCAAGGCATTCACCAAGTGAACACTGGAGGCATGGTAGCTACGGTCCTGCAGAATATGACTATGGACTTTCTGGCTATGGGCCTCTTAGAAGCAGCCCAAACAGGAGCCACAATTCTAGTCTTTTCATGGTAACAAATGGAGCTACTGGTCCAGATGTGTCTAGGCAAAGACAATCCTCTTCTGCTGGATCCACAGCAAGGGAAAGAACAGGAAGGCAAGTTTCAAATCTTGGTCAGTCAGAAATAAGTTGTGGGCTATTAGTTCATTCCTTCCATCAGTCTGGATCCAGTATAATTGGAAAACAAGGATGTAGTCATGGTGATTTTACAGTAACTCTTGAACAGCCAAGTGACTCTGATGTCCAACTTGGGTATAGCAGAACCAGAAAACATGGTCAGTCAAGTGACACTCATAGTCAGTCAAGTGACAACTCTGGATCTGGCCATATCCGGTACATATCATTTAATGAACATTCACAGTCTATTTCACGTGGAATACAATGTGGATTCAACGCTAATGAAGGTCACGTATATAACCATGGCTATTCAAGTGACAGCAGTGAGCATTCAAGTCACCGCAGAAACAGAATTCAAAGATCCATTTCTAGTCAGTCTCTTCATAGCCAAGATCCTCCAGAAACTGATCAGTATAGACATAGAAATTTATCAGGAAGTACAGTCTCATCGGGAAGAGAAAAGCATGGGCAAGATTTAGCACCTAATCCATCAGGGAACGTCAGAAGAACCAGTCAAAATGTAGATGATAAGCATGTAAGAAGCTTTGACCTCAGACATTATCCCGGAAGGGGGAGAACAGATTCAGATTTCTTCTACTTACATAGCAGCACTCCACTGTATGAATATGTCCAGGAACAGAGGTGCTATCACTTTGACTAAGAATCCAGTAGAAAACAAACTAACCACAAAAACTAACCCAAAGAAGAAGTAGGAGAAGCAACAAGAAAATAAGAAATTTATTGTGATCCCTTCTTTGGTAGTAAGGGTTCTGTTCTTTCATAGTAACCATATTATTAGTATATTTTATTAATTTTTTGGTGCAAGGTTCTTTTGCAAGGCTCCACATCACTGTTCTCCTTGGATAGTGAATAGAATAAAAATTCATTTTGGACTACATTTAGATGTATATGATAGAGTGATTTGGACGTTTGTGAATAAAACTGAGCATGCACTCAGCAAATTCTGAGACTCAAAATATAGATTTTTCCAGATTTGGATTTAATGGCTTATTAACAAACCAATCCAAGAAGCTAACAGGCATAGGTAGAAGCCGAGTTTTCTCAAGTAACATTAAAATATTCTGTGTCCTGAGAAAAGAATATTGTAATTCTCCATGTGAACATTCAGAATATTGCATCTTCTTGTTTCACCACTGGAAGTCTGGACTATCTCTGAATGTCCTGTCATGGCCTCCTGGGTATAGGAACTAAGTAACTGCGCTGTATTAAAATTGACAATAAACTTTTCATCAAAATACAATTTCTCTTCTCTTCAATTTCTACACAAATTAGCTTCCAGGTCATGAGGACAGGTGCACATTTTGATTCTACCTCTGGACACCTGGATGGCAGTGAAGTATTGAGATGGTAATTAAAAGAGCTGAAAGAAGGTAAAAGTGAAGCACATCTGGTCTTGTCCCCCATCTAGTCACTTTCCTAAGCATTTACTGGAAGAAAGAAGTTATACTGAGTTGATCTCTGGGGCTTTGCTTAATACATCCAAGTGGCTTAACATAACCCTTAGTAGCCCCTCTGCTCAAACCTACCCCAGATGGCTGTTTCCCAGCACAACACATGCTGTGGAAATAAAAGTTATGTACTATAAATTTATCTGTCAAAATGTTAACTGAAATATCTCTACCAATAGAGACCAATGCAGCTCTGAAATTTCACATAGATGAACGAGAAGCATATATTTTTAGCTGCGTTTGGTGATCCACTCCAGAAATTCAAGCACTCTGGAACGCTGAGGTAGGATTGCAACATCCAGGCCTGCCCTGGCTACTTAGTGACTTAGCAATGTCCTGTCTCAAAGTGAATTTAAAAAAGGAAAAGAAAAAGAAAGAAAAAAAAAAACCTGGGAATATAGCTCAGTGTAAAGGCTCTGGGTCCAATCCCCAGTACAGTGTGTGTGTGTGTGTGTGTGTGTGTGTGTGTGTGTGTGTGTGTGTGTGTGTATACTCCTGTCGAATAGGATAAAATATATAAATTTATTCACTGAGTGAAATAACAAGCAAAAATGTACAAAACATAGGAGTTTCAGTAGAAAACTCACTATTATAAAACCAAAGAAAATTTCCAAATGTCAGAGCGAGTAAGGATTTTTAAGTTCACTGCCTTAACTTTCAGATTAAAAGAAAAAGAACTGCACACAAAGCTTTTTTTTTTTTAAGTGCTAATTCCCTCAAGTCAGAATTTGGTGCCTTGTCTCTCTTTGTCCCTAAATCAGGCTCCCTCTATATCTAGCTAAACAGTATAAAATTATTGCTTCCCAACAGGTGAAACCATATGGCTACGAATTATATTAAGTAACAGTACTATTAATAAGAATGTCAGAGACAGGGACAGAGTAGACTGAAACTGAGGAATAGTTTGGGGAGTGTGATTTTAAAAAAACAGAATAATATTTATAGGGTATAGAAAAGTATGACAGAGCTCCAACTCTAGATCAGAAGAAAGTGGATAAACTGAAGCAACTGAAAGAAAAATGAAGAAGCCAGGAGAGCCATGTGGGAAATGGATAGAGTATGTCTCCAGAATGAAAAGAGTCGGGATGGACGCAAGCATATTTAGCTCACATCCGGAACACCTGAGCCTAGCACTCTGAGCTCCCGTGACTTCCATATAAAGCTATAATTCTGTATCTCAGAGATGACCAGAGGGATGGAACGTTATGTGGACTCTGGAACCCTCCTCTTACTCTGCCCCATATGCGTTCTCGCTCTCCTCTGATAAAAGTGGACTGCCTTCTCTGAAATGAGTCCCCACAGATCATTTCAGTGTCTCTCCATTGCCACACTCTCCTCAGCTGTTTGGTGGGCTCTGTAGGTTGGACCCACATAGAATGTATAGAAAGTCTTTTTATAAAGGGTATAAAGAGCTGCTTGACACAGAAAAAAATGCAGAAAGGAGAGGAAGAAAGGAAGAAAGGAGAGAAAAATAAACCCATAAATCAACAGTATAGAATATATACAATTTCAATATACCCACAGGAAAGTATTGATATGAGCCTAAAGTCCAAAAAAAAAAAAAATCCCCTGTGTTATTTCAATGGCAAGCCTCCACATACAAGACTTCGCATCCTGCTGAGGAGGAAGGTATAACCAGTCCGCTCTGTTCCTCCTGTGCCTCAGTCTCCAGAGACATCACACTCCGTGTTTTCTGCTGCTACTATGAGAGTGGGTTGAGCAAGGGCAAGATAAGCCTGTGTCCAAAAGTGGTTACTCTCTCCTTCCCCTCTGAAAACCACATCTGAGTAAGCTGGCTTTTCTCCTGCCTGTGCTGTTGGGGTGGAGAGAATGGGATCTGTTTTCTGAGACCTGTTATCACTGGGCTCAGATCTTTCAGGACAGGAGGCACAGTCCACAGTCTCTCCCAGCTACCCTGGTAGTGTTTCTGGCATTCTTCCTTCCTTGCGTAGTGACCAGCAAGGAAGGTCCCCAGCTCCCCTGGAGTGTGATTTCTTGAGAGTCTATCTCCTGGAAGAAGTCACATTGTGCTTCCAGCTCTCTTCTTTGGGCCTGCCAGTGACCACTAGCTGTGACTCTGGCACTGTGATTCCACAGGCTGGACATTAATCTGCAGCTCCCAAGCTCTGAGACCTTACATTTGGGGCCTCTCCCTATTTCTACACCACAACGGAAACAACTCAGCTTTCTGGCATGCCATAGCCAAGAGACACTGTTGGGGTGCACAGCCATAAGATTGTCCGGTGCCTTCTAGTCTGCCATCCTTGCTGCAATTCTCCTGTGCACTCATCAGCCCCGGGCTTACTGGGCATGCCTGCGCTTTGTGGCTCAAGGTCCTGCCTGCCAGGAAGGACACCACATCCAAATGTGTGGGTGGGACAAAAGCAAGACTGAGAGGGAAGTTTATAGCAATGAGTGCTGATGCCAGAAAAAGAAAGATTTCAAATAACACAATGATATATTTCAAGGACTTACTAAAAGTAGTAGTAGTAGTACTTTTAGTCTTACTAACAGTAAGACTTAGAAAAACAACATCATGAAAGAAATAAAATACCTTAGAAGCATCTGATACCCAGCTCCACAGCTGGGGGAGAGAAAACTCTTCTTTGCAGGGGTAAGGGTAACAGGAAGAATCTGAGTAACCCCAGATGTATGGATATGGACATACAAGAGCTTAAGTGTCAGGATAGACCAAAAAACGTTGCTCCCGAGCAACAGCCTAGAAGCAATGTATCTCAGCTACTTTTTCATTGCTGTGACTCAATACCCAACATCCACAAATTTAGAGGAGGAAAGGTTTATTTTAGCTCACAGTTTCAGAAGGTCACAGTCCATTCAGGGGCGGCCGGCAGCAGTGGAAGAACACCGCAGAGGCGGAAGTAGAGGCAGCTCCTCACGACATCACAAACAGGAAGCTAAGTCAAGGCAAGGAGAGACTAGTCCCCCAGGGAAGACAGGAAGCAGCTTATCTATCCTTCCGGGTCTCATCCCAGTGATCAGCCCCTCCTGCATCCAGGTGCGGAAGGTGTGGAAAGTGTGGTAACCCCCTCTACATGCCTATAATCCAACTTACATGCCCGTAATCCAATTTACATGAACGCAATCCATCCTCCCATACTAGGCCCCAATCTCCTAACAGCGCATGGTTCCAACGACAATCTACAACATTCAAATACATGAGACTTTTGGGGGACACTCCAGATCCAAACCGCAATATGTGCTGAACATGTCACCTGTGTCACACACGATAGATGGGCTCAAGGCTGGTAGTTCACACCCTACATTATAAGGACATTAGACAAATGTCCCTCTTAGTTACACCTGCTTGCCTCATAAGTAAAGCGCAGCTGATTCGTGCCTATAATTCTTCGGTTGTACTGCACCCAAAATCAAAAGCCCCTCACGATGAGCTGCTTAACTTGATTTCGCTAGACGTTGTGGGGGAGCTTATTTGAGCTGACTGAACATTGCCCCACTTCTTTTTTTGAGTTCCTCTGCTATTAGTTTCTTTATTTCAGGGTCCATGAAGTCAGTTTTTGGGCAGCTAGGCATTTTCTAGGCATCTTATTGCTTTGTTTATTCATGGTTCTATTGCTGAGGGTTGCAGATCAGTTAGGGTAGAACTACTCTGTTCCTACTTTGAAGATCTCTTCAGTAGACAGTGAAAAACATTGAAGAGAATCACTGTGCCACTATTAACAGTATGAAAGGGGTCAGCAGTAATCATACAATCTAAAACAGCCCGATTACTGACATACTAAAGTAAGCAATTAAATGCTACAATTATTCTACCTTTAATATTAGAAGTGTGATGTATAATATTAATACAGATACCTAAAGCAAACCAAATACTGAATTATCAAATAAATCTAGCATCAGTAATAATAGAAATTTGCATTAATGCCTAGGCATAACTATATAGCAAAAAGTTATTAATGCTTAATAGGCTAGGTTAGGTGGGTATAGATTATTAACACTTAAAAGTAATAGTAATAAGACAGGTGGGGTAGAAAAAGGAAATTGGAACATAGGATTAGTTTTAAAGAAGGAAAAAAGAAGAGAAAAGGGGTAGATAAAAGTAAGATGAAAATCTAAGTGAATATCGGAAGTAAACAGACGGGTAAAAGTGACAAAGCAAAGAAGAACAAGAGAAAAAGAAATAGAATAATACAATAATCTATACAAAGGCTATTTTTGGAAAGCAAAAAGAACAAACTGAAACAAAAAGAAAAGGTATAAATACAAACAAAGAATAATTAAAATGGGTCCAAAATTTTTCCTCTTTATTGAGTTATTTGGATACGTAAACTCTTTGTAGGTCCCGTGGCATTAGTATCCATCAAAAACGAGGGAGATTAAGAACAGTAGTCTAACTCCGATCTACTGTGCTCTCTCTGCTCATCTGTGCTCCACGTGCGCTGCTGAGACCTGTCCGCAGCCTTCCCAGCAGAATCTGCAAGGCTGTGCTCCTTCCTTCAAGCTGCCGCTCAGACCCATCGCTGACCTGTTGGGGGCGGGGACGGACCAAAAGACCCTTCAGTTTTCTTGTGGAAGCAGGCAACTAGGGAGGCCGAATAGTCCAGTGGACTTACACTTGGCACTTTCCCAGCCAGTCCCCTTAAATAATGGCTCACAGCTGCCTTGGTTTCTCTCACTAGTTTGCAGAGCCACTGTGCCCATCACTATATGTTCTTGCCACTGCCCAAACCAAGTTAGCAGGTCTGAGGCCTGCTCTTCCGTCTCCACAACTGTCTCTTGGGACAGCTTCTCCCAGTCACTGGCTCAGGATGTCCCCAGAGTCCCTGGAGTATGGCCTATCTGCGGCGTATACTTCCCAAAGCAGTTCAAACGAAGTACTGTCCCACGTTGGCTCTGATTACATCACTCCCTAACAGGGGGCAGCCAAGCACTGCTTATGTACACCGGCCTGCCAAGCCAAAGGAGTTCCTTTCAGACAGAAGCTCCGTCATTCACTGACAGGTAGCAATGTCTGCAGACTTCTCCTGGAGGCCAACGCTTCCCGTCTATTCGTTGGTTCTGTGGTTCCTGGCTCTCCTGGTTTACCTTATGTCTGTGTCGCCAGCTGCTCGCAGCAACCAGCTTCCCAACTGACACGTCTTCCTCTCTGTTTTCTTCCGTTTCTGCAGCTTCCCCGAAGTTTCTTACCCGCTGGCTGTCCTCTTCTTAATGCCCAGTTATTCTTTTTTCCTTAGCTAAGTTGTTCAGGTAGCTTTTTCACTCTACCTCTACTTTTTTTATGGGCCTGTGAAGAGCCACTAACAGAAGCGTCCTACTCTGCCACCATCTTGTTGTCTCTCTTTGTCAAACTTTTAAAGAAAAATTAATGCCATTTTTTTTCTCAAACATTTCCACTGAATCAAAGGAGGCCCTTCCAAACGCATCCTATTAGGCCAGCATTACACTGCTGCTAAAGCCAGAAAAACACACAACCCAAAAAAATCAAAGATCATAGATCAATACTCCTCATGAACATAAGTTAAAAAATACTCAACAAAATACTAGCAAATTGAACCCAAAGACAGTCCAAAAAATCATACACCACAATCAAGTCTGCTTCTTTCCAGGTATGGAAGAATAATTTAGTATATACAAACCAATAAATATATCACAAGAATGAAAGATAAAATGAATGAATGATAAAAAGCATATGATCATCTCAATAGATAATCATTTGATAAAATTCAACATGCCTTCACAATGAAAGTTCTAGTTAAATGAGATATAGAAGGACCATATCTCAACATGCTAAAGTCCTATGTGACAAATTCATAGCCAACATTAGACTGAATGAGGAAAATCTGGAAGCATTTCCTCCATGATCAAGAGCATGACAGGGCTGTCCATTTATTCAGCACAATGACACATGTTTTAGCTATAACAATTAGGCAAGGGAAATGAAAGGCATATAAGTAGGAAGCAAGTCAAATTATCCCTGTTTGCAGATGATATAATTCTATACACACCCACCTAAAGACTTCACCACCAAAAGTCTATTCAAATTTATACAGATATTCAGTAAAGTTTCAGGACCCAAAAATCAACACACAAAATTCAATAGCTTTTCTAAATACATTAACAAATTCACAGAGAAAGAATCATGAAAGAATCCCATTTACAATAGACTATATAATACCAAGGAATAATCTTAACTGAGGAAGAATTTAAAATTATGGAGCACTGAAAGAAAAACTTGAAGGCACTACAAGATCAGAAGACTTCCCGTGTTCATAATATGGAAGACTCAATATTGCTAAAATGTCCCTACTCTCAAAAGCAATCTACACACTCAACACAATCTCTATCAGAACTACAATGAGATGCCATTTTATCCCAGGGAGAATGCCATTATTAGGGGGGAAAAACAAGGAACAAAAAAAATGTGAAGAAAATAAAACACATATACAGTGTGGACAAGAATGTACGTAAATACAGCTACTATGAAGAGCACTATGCATTTTCCTCAAAAAAAGTAAAAAGTCATCTATCATAAGATGCAGGTATCCCATAAGTGCAATAAGCTAAATATAGAAAAAACAAGTACTGTATATTCCCTTCGTATACCGGATTTTTAAAAAGTCAAGTTGAAAGTAGGATAGTGATTACTAAGAACTGAGAAGGAGCCAGACCCTGTGGCACAGGCCTGTACTCTCAGCGCTCTGGGAAGCAGCGGCAGGAGGACTGCAAGTTCAAGCCCATCCATGGAAACTCAGACACTTGGCAAAACCCCGTCTGAAAATTAAAGATTAAAAATCGGCTTGGGCCATAGCTCAGTGAGAAGGCTCTGGGCTTGACCTCCAGTACCGACAAAAACAAAAAATAAATCAACAACTGGAAAGGCTGCAAGGTGAGGATGGGGTAGAGATGGAGAAAGGACAGTTGAATGTGATCGATGCACACTGTATGCATGTAAAGGAACATCACACTGAATCCCATTAAAACATACAACTCATATATGTTAATAAAAATAAAGTCAGAGGCTTAGAGGCCCTTATTGGAAGCAGAAGTTATAAGAAAAATAACAAAAAGAATGAACCAATAAACAAAAAACCAAGGTCCATTATTCTGATAGACTATTTATGTTTTACTTTGTTCTATTTTAAATATTATACTTCATGGATTTTCACTCATGCCACATGATCAACAGAACACATTTATATTAGTCACTAATGAAAAAATATTTTTTTCATAAAACTGATGCATGAAAAATTACCATGTATATGTTAATTAACCCTAAATAGTAAGTGTCTCCTATAGATGTA
The DNA here is from genome assembly GCA_004027205.1 of Ctenodactylus gundi. Taxonomy (NCBI): domain Eukaryota; kingdom Metazoa; phylum Chordata; class Mammalia; order Rodentia; family Ctenodactylidae; genus Ctenodactylus; species Ctenodactylus gundi. The sequence continues at coordinate 9,578 of PVKB01007855.1, forward strand.
CCATCATCGTTCATTGAATAAATGCTAATTATAAAAGAATCACTAGAATTTAAATTTTATAGTTAATCTTATGCAAAATTTCTCCTGCAGGTAAAGTATATGAGATTCATAGAGAGTAAGTTGCCCATAACACACAATTAATTAATTGGAAGTATTGTTGTGCCTAGGATATAGGCTTCCAATTCTGAAGCCAAAACTCTTATAATTCTCTCACTCATTCCATATGCGTACAATTCTACATTCTTAAATTTGTAAATATATAGTCAGCAGTATCTACAATTCCACTGGTCCCATGAATCAATGTTAATTTGCCTTTACTGTTTGTATGCTAATGCATGTATAGGTGTATAAGTATAAAGCCCACATATTTATTATTCTCATAAACCTTTAACCAAAGCCATTTAAAGTTTAATTTAAAAGTTTTAATAGATTGCTAATGCCCTCAATGATTTGTTTTAATCAAATGAGCAATTATGCTTTATAATTATGACCAAAATACTTTAAGACAACTTAAAGCCATACATTTTCCTTCTAAGATAGAAGTGTTAGGAGGTATGGCCTATAAGAAAAAAGGTTAGAAACTGGGAGACCCCCATGTGAAATCCTTGTGAACAGTTTAATTTCTTATAGACTCTCTGGTTGGAAAGAGAGAAGACTAATAAGTATGTACAGTTAGAAATTTCCTCTCTACTACCACCTATGTGTGAGCATCCTGTAGATAAAACATATCTGTAGCAAAGAGCAGCCAGTAATGTCAAAGTATTCTTCACAGCATGGCTGGGACTACAGGGAAAAAGCAAATGGAACTCAAGGTGAACCTTGAGTGGCCAGGCCAAGGGGGAGGAACAAAAGACAAAAATTGTCTTCCTCCAAACCTTCTAGACGAGGATAATTTAAAGTTAGTTGGTACATGACATAGCAAATATACTGGCTGCTTTGTTACAGAGTAGGACATTGTCTCCAGTGGTCCAAGCTTCTGATAACCAGAAAAGACCTTTTAAGATATTAGACCTTCTAAGACATGCCACGTGTAACCTATGCTGAGCACCCTCGTTCAGTCAAAGACGACCATGAAAACCCTGAGGGAAATGGGCTACAGAAGTAGCAGACAGGAAAGAGGTAGAGTTAGCGGCAGTGCTGGCTTTAATTAAAAATTGGTAAAGCCAGAAAAAAGAATGTGGTTTTTCTCTCTAATAATAACTATTTGGCACAATTAAAAGGACACCTAACTCAGATTCCAAACTTGTGTTAAACAACATCTTACCTAATACTTGGGTAACATGGTAAGTGAAACTGAATGAAGCTCTATTTGCAAGTACAGCACACGGATTTACCATCAGAAGCGCACCAGGATGCTCTCTGTATTATGAAACAATCAAGCAAAGCAAGTATGGAATTTGCCAAGGAATATGTCTACTTTCTGTAGATAATTCAGGTACATTACATTGCCTTTTACATTGCTTTTTCATTTGCCCATGATGTACACTAATGAAAACTTGTATTACCCTACTGCCACAAAATAATTAGGAAAAGGATGAAATGAAAGATCACCCTATTTCCAAATCATTCAGATGTGTTTCTAGCTTCACCACTTGCTCTAGGATTAAATCCTCAGGAATTACCTAATTATCCTTAATTAGAACACAGACATAAGAGATATAGAGAGGACGCTTTCCACAGTGAGGCTATTACAATGGAGGAAATATAGAAAGACACTACAATATATAAATGAAATCACCTGCTTTGGCCAGACAACTGAGATCTATGGAGTTGAAGAATTTATGCACAAATACGGGCAGAATTACTCCCAATTTAGAGTCATTCCTTCTAGACTTCCCTAAGGCTAAAAATCAGAAAACTTCCCGTCTACTGGAAGTAGCTTTCTATAATTAGACTCAATACAAAACATTCAAACCTAAGGTTATTTATTTCACTGTAGATCAAAGAAAACCAAAATTTATTGAGTGCCTATGTCAGTCCCAGTGACACCACTGACTCAATTTGTCCAGACTGAAGCAAGCTTTATTATAAACTGGCCATCAGCTGCATCACTCGACTGCAGAGCTTAGGAGAGCTGCCCTCCCCTCCCCCCCCACTTTAGTGTTAGGTTTATAAGGCCAAAAACCATATACCGTTGCTAAGGTGAACGGTCACAGTCTTGTAATCAAACAGGGTACAGCTAGCAGGCAGTACAGCTTACAAAAGTGTAGCCAAGCTGTTAGCAAGCAGTTACAAGCAAACTATCACAAGATAATTTTTTAAACAATAAGTTCTACTGATTACACATACAGAGATCCACAGCCTGGCAGGTGGAGGGGAAGGGGCTGTTGCAGATGTACACATAGGCAGTTACATCTCTACAAGCTGTTTCCAGTGTTACAGAAGTAGGTAAAACAAACTGCTTTACAGCAGACTGATAGACCTTTAATAGCAATAATATCTTGCTCCACTAGATAACATTAGTCCTAGTAACCACAATATGAGAGGCCATGGTGACCTGTTAGCTGATGTGGGCTTACACCACTCATTATGTTCCAGGTACTCTCTCTAAAACCAATTTCCATATAAAAATTCCATACTTTATAGATAAAACTGATGGCCAGACATTTTAAAATCTATTCAAAGCACACAGCTGAACAGCATCAAGGTGGCAGCTTAAATCCCCAGGCCATTCTCGCAAAAGCCCATCTTCTACTGCAACACTGCTAGGCATAGATCCCTGGCACCAAAAAGCATACATCAAATGCCAGTGACCGTAACCTTCTTTAACTCTAAAAATCAGCTTAGAACCAACAGATAGATGATGGGTGGATGGATGGATGGATGGATGGATGGATGGATGGATGGATGGAGAGACATGATAGATTTTAAGCAGGTTTTTAAATTAAAATATTCTTCACACCTCTCTCAGAACACTATTCCTTCCCCTTTGTCAAGAAGGCTTTCCTAGGACCCTGTTTCTACCCTCAACTTCTCAAGATGAGATGCTTGTCAGCCACAATGTTTGCTGAATTGCTTAGCTGACTGGATATCTTAAAAACCAACAAACAAAATCATCTTATTCAAACTAATTTACCCCAAGTAGCATTTTAAAATGTATCAAATCCCTCAATTGTTTCCTACTGGTGCCATTTCAGAGGCCGAATGAGAGAGAGTTAAACCATCTCCCAACACGTGCCACATGAACTCTGGATTCAAGTCACTGGCTATTAGAGAATATGTAATGGCCTTTATTTTTCAACATTACCAATTAGTTCATACTGCCTTTTCTTCCAAATCCCTGCCTCTCTCTTCATAACACTCTTCTGATAAGTTTTGTTGGCCTTAGCTCACCGAGCCTAAAAAACAGATGGTCAAGCTCCACCTATGTGTGACAAAATACTCTTCTTTATTTCTACAACTCTCCAATAAGAAATCCAAGAATGTGGGCAAGGCAGATTTGCAATCCACCTGATTAGTCTGATGATAGAATCTAGATGATCTAGATAATGTGGGTGTCCCTGATACAACATTAGAGTCACTCATTCATTCATCTATTCATTGGAGAGAAGCTAACAATTTAATTGACAGACACAATACTTGGCATTGCAATTATAAATATGAGAAAGACACTGTCCCTGCCTTTTCAGAGTTAACTTGTTCATCAAGGAAACAACATTTGGGGAAACAGTAGATATGAATACTATGGTGAGTGCCTGAAGATTTATGACTAAGGAACTGTGTTTGCTGTGAAACGCTTAATTTGAATCAAAGTGAAAAAGTAAAATTCAATAAAATCTCAACAACATTTGCAACTGACCAGAGGTTATCCAGATTTACTTGGAGAGGTTTTTATTTTTTTATTTTTTTTTTAAGTAAACCATGGCAAGCTCATGGAACCTGAAAATAATCTAGCACACCTAAGACGACGATACAGTATAGCAAGAAACAACGCTGGAACAACAAGCCAGCACAGTGAGCTTTAAAAATAAATCTTGCTAAGAACTTGTGTCTTTATAAATCATGAAGTCATCAAAGGGATTTTCAGAGTCACGTGATCATATTTTCATTTTGAGAGATTTTTCTGCGGCACAGGCACAACAGTGGAGATATAGAGGCTAGTTTGGAGACCTACTACAATAATCTGGGGGCGGGGGGAATGACAGAGCTTATATAGGACCAAGAAGAAGAACCAGATGCAATGTATATTTGTTAAAAAGAAAACTTGTAGTTAAATGGTTTGCAGCGACCAACTGAGAGAAAGGTGTCTAAGATGTCCTGCTAAATGTATGGCTTAAGCCACCAACTAAGGGAAGTTCGCAGTGAGACGAGCAGTAATGAGACTTTAGATGATGAGCTCCGTGTTTAGAGTGCTTGTCTACCAAGCATAAGGTCCTATGTTCTTCTGCATTAAGTGTTCTATTGCGAATATCTCTGCCCAAGCCTATATCTTAAAAAGGTTTATCTATTTTTATCCTTCAGATGGCTCAGTGTTTCTGAACTAAAAAAAAAAAAAAAAAACCAATTCTTTACCTCCTCTTTGACAGGGAGCATTAAAGGGCTTTAAGTAAATTATTCCATTTCATCATCACACTAGTTTGTGGAATTAGTTAACAAAGTTCATCTAACCTGTTAATCATTTTTGGTTCTGTGTTTGTATGTTTTAGGAGTTTGGTGAGTAGAGAGGGGGAAAAAAGGAAGGACAGGATAAAGAGTATCAAGGATTATTTTGAACAGATTTTCACAACTGAAAAGGTGGTTTTTGTTGATTAGCTTTTTTGTTGTTTTGAGAAAGGCAGAAATGATTCCATGTGAAGAATAAACGCTAATGGTTAAAAAAAAAAAGTATGTATACTTTTCTCTCTTAAGTCCAAAATACTGTTGAACTCAAGAAAGAGCAATTCTGACTTTAATTTTAATACTCTTTGTCCTGAATAGGACTTTATTTTAAATCACTATTTCAGTATAGTTCATAACCTCAAGTCACTTTCTTCCACAGGATGTTTTCATTTTAGTACATAACTGCAAAAGGGCAAGTGACTAAGTCGATTGTGATGAATTTGTACTACAGGTTGAATATCCTTTCTCTGAAATGTTGGGGACCAGATTTTTTTTTTCAGATTTCAGAATATTTATATATGCATGAGATATTTTGAGAGAACCACATCGAAACATGAGACTCATTTGTTTCATATAGCCCAAAGAAAATTTTACACATTTTCAGTGTACTTGTATTTTGACTGAGACCCATTGTGAGGTCAGATATGGAATTTTCCACTTGTGGTATCATATCCATGAACGAACAAGTTTCTGATTTTAGGATATTTGGGGTTAGAAATTAGGTCTAGTCAACCAGCATAATAAATGGCAATTGATAATAACTGCCAATAGTTACCAACATACTTCTATTCCCAAATGGGTAAGTTACTACAGTATGGAGGTCAGATCCTAATATGATTCTTCTATATGAACAGATTTCATAGATATAGCTTTCAGGAAAGCGATAATTTTCATGAAATGCAAACAAATTTCACAGGTCCTTACAAAGCTGCATAGTTTTCCAAACGATTTTTCTCTGCTTATTGAGCCTATTCTTTCCTTCAATCTTCTTTCAGTTGGTTAGTTTTTCTACTACTTTATCTACATTTTCGTTTCTTCTTTTTGCTCCTTCTCTCAGACTTCAATCATTTTGGCCAATTTCCAGGACAGGATGGCACTTGCAGTAACGACGGAGTAAGGGTCAGAATCACTGTTGTAAGGAAATCATTTGAGTTCTGTTGAGCCCATTCCACAACACATGCAGCCAGTGTCTACATCAAACATCTTTGGAGAAGTCTTATGAAAACTTACACTTGAGTAATGATCTTGAATTTTGTCCTAGGGTTATTGGCAAGCTGTCATGGTTTGGATCTAAAGTGTCCCCCAAAAGCCTCATGTACCTATGGATACTGTGTAAGTTGGGGGGGGGGGGGGGGGGGCTATAGACCGTGACTGTTTGTCTTCTTTAGTTGTACTGTATACTCCTGAGAAGTTTAAATTTGCCAGACTGTAAGCAGAAAACAATTTGATTATCTTTTCTTTATACAGTTCAAATATCAAGTCTTTGCTTGTTAAATATATCATGAATATGTTATTCCAATTCAACAGTTTTCTTCTAACAATGCTTTTGTCAAGAGCACTTTCAAATTTTTACACAATCAAATTTTTTCATGAACTCATCTTTCACAGCATATTTAATGAAGCATTTTCCTTTAGAAATTAAAAAAGGCATCCTTCACTCTCCTATATTTTCTTCAGCTACTTGAACTTTTTTGCCTTTGCTTCGGCTTGTCTTGGTTTTGGTTTATCCATCTGAAATTTCCTTTTGTGTGAGGTATGATCTAATGTCTTATGGAAGTATCTATTTATTTCTCATATAACATACAATCTATTCCCATCTATCTCAAATATTACATCTACCACATTTCAAAATTCCGTGTGGCGATCAATGACTATGGCTTTGTCTTCTAGTTTATTGTTTACTTGTCCTTTACACCATGTTTGACAACTTAAGTTTCATAAGCGTCTAGATTCCTGAGAGCCAATCTTTTCCCCACTTTGTATTTCTTCCAAAGATAAATTGACTTTTCTTGTATACTTATGCTCTTGTATGAATTACAGAATAATTATATTAGACTCTACAAAAGATCATATTAGAACCTATAAAGGAACTTCATTTAATTTTTCTATAAATTTAAAGATCACTATTTTTTTTTTTTGAGACAGAGTCTTGCTCTGTAGTCCAGGCCAGTCCTGAAATCACTACAGAGGCCAGGCGGGCCTTGAACTCATGTCAATCCTCTTTCCCCCACCTCCCAAGTACTAGGATAATAGGAATGTGCCAACATTCCCAGTTTATGGGACTCAAACCCAAGAACTTACGCATGCTAGGCACGCATTCTAACTGTTGTGCTATTCCTCCAGGCCTGGACTTCTTTTTTGTATAGTGATGTTCGAAAAACAGAGTCAGAATTTACTTGTATTTGCATATTTCTTTCAAAATTAATGTTCAAATTAATATCCAAATGTCAGCAGGAGTTCCAAAAACAAGGGACATGTAAAATATGAAAAGTCAGCCCTTTAAGGGGCAGAAAGAGAGAGTGGAACCAAGATGGTGATGGTGAGAGGTTGTTTCAGCAGTGGCTCTAATGATCCAGCTGGAGAATGAAGACTTAATGGGAGAACTTCCCGTCCCCTAACCTAGAAAGGCAGAGGGTTTGTCAGAACTGAGAATTAACCAAAAGACAGGAGAGAGGGCTACAAGGATCACTAGCCATGAACACAGGCTCTCAGACAAGCAGAGACCACATGATGGTGTCAACAAGCAAGTCTGGAGCAGCAGAACACAGCATCGTTGCTTCAGCTGGTAGATGGCAGAGATGATGAGTGTCTGCCAGAACCACAACACTGTCTATGGCCTAAAGAGAGCTAGTGAATTCTGCTAGTACAGATTACATTTGACATATTAAGAGGGACTGGGTGTATATGTCAATATCTGTCTGATTAGCATAAGTGGATAGCCAGTAGATATCAAGTATGAATGCAAATACAAATATTCATCACATCATCAAAGAGGGAATACAGGGTGGTGCCTAATAAGGCTAGATAACTTCTGGTGGCTTGGTTTAACTTCTATGAGTAATATAGAGTTCTATTATTTTATTGACTGAAATAATACTGATATCAATAGAACATTTTGATAAATCAACATTAGGTTAAGTTAGATTGATATACTGTGGGTGTACACTGCACTAATGGGTAGAATAGTTGTAATAGTAAACTAGCTACAAAGTTCTGCCAATATTTTGCTAATAATGTAAATGTAAATCTTTATTCAAAGTGTGGATGTGGACATAGATAGCTATCTTCATGTCCAATATAGGATAACACATATTTTGTCTGCAGACCATATATAATTCTGTAACCTTTTCCTCCTTCACCAAAGAGTATAGGAGATTAGGGAATAAACAGAAGGTTGGATATCAAGAATGCTTCAAAACTGATAGCTGTATAAATTTTAAAAAATAGTCACAAATTCCAAAATCTGAATAAACTCAAGAAAACCTCTAGGGCAAAAATAATCTAATAAAAGAATCTGTATAATAGAGACAGGGTCCATCGACATTACCTGAGCTACAATCCATGGCAATAAAACCACAGAGAAACAACGTAATAAAACACCTGCAAAAAGGCCTGATATCCCAAAAGCCAATACCAGGGGTACAGAAATAAAATAAAATTTAAAAAAAAAACAAGAAGACCTAATGAAAAAAAAGCTAAATCAAGACCTACTAGAAATGTAGAGGGAGCTCAGATCAGACATAATCAAAGAAACAACAGCCACTAATAACAAGTTAAAGGATTATAAAGAGAAATAAAAATACAGAAAAGGCAGTGCAAGAAATTAAGAAACAATTCAATAGAGATATGGAAAAATTAAAAGCTTAAATTCCAGGATAAGAAAAACTCAGATGAAAAACAGGAAACCAGCTTGAATACTTCAAGTATACATTATCAGACCTTGGAGATGAGGTGGATAAATTGGATCATACTGTCAGTGAGGCGCATAAAACAAACGGACAAAAAAGAGACTGCAACAGCTGATAGATGACTAAAAGAGAAAAAAACTCAGAATTATGGGAGTGCAGGAGAAAATGAAGGACAGAGCAAAAAGATGATACGACATTTTCAATGAAATTAGGGAAGAACACTTCCCAAACCTGGGGAAAGAAATGAACCTTGAGCTACTGCCGATATATAGAACACAAAATAACCTTGACCAGAAGAAAACATCCCACGACACATCATAATTAAAATCATAAGACTCAAGACCAAAAAAGAATATTAAATGCTGTAAGAGAAAAAAAAGAAAGCAAGCACCTTACAAAGACAAACCCATCTGGATATTTGCAGACTTCTCAACACAAACCCTAAAGTCCAGGGGATTATGGAGTGATTCAAATGCTACAAGAACACAAACACCAACACAGATTGCCAGCAAAACTATATTTCAAAATATAGAGAGAAGTAAAATTTTTATTTATAAAGAAAACTGAAATTCTTGTTGTTTAGACCAGTATTTCATACAATACTTAAAGGAATCTGAGACAGAGATAGGGAGACCAATAACACCAAAGACACCAGAGAAAAGAAAACAACAGAAAGAAGAGAATGAACTGACAGGGAAGTAGATTAAACAATTAACACTGAAGCATCATAAAGATGGCAGGGTATAGCAAATACACCACTGTAATAACACTGAATGTTAATCGTCTCATTAATGGTGCCCATTAAAAAGACACAGACTGACTGATTGGATCAAAAAAAGAAAAATCTATACTTAGTTGTTCACAACATATATATAGTAAGGGTATATTGTACGTATTAATCTTGTGGATAGAGTAGTTACACTGTTAATTTAGTTACTAGGATCTGCCAGTGAATTGTTAGTAATGGATATTATTGTAAATGTAAACCTTTATTCAACATTTGGATGTTAAGATTGCTAAAGACCTCCATACTCAAGATAGGCCAACAAATGTTCTGGTACTCTGTTTCTTCTCCACCAAAGAGTGCAGAAAATTAAGTTCTCAGGAAAAGTCTGGACATTAAGATTACCTTTAAAAATTAATAGCTAAACAAATTGAAAATAGTTCTAAATTCTAAAACTGTAACGAAACCCAAATAACATTTAAGGCATATCCAACAAATGTATCCCTGGAATAGAGAGAGTCTATCAACAATACCTGAGCTTCAACTCATTGCAACAGAACCATGGGGAAACATGACACTAAGTTACCAATAAAAGGGACACTTTTAAAAGGGACACTCCAGAAACTGATATCAGGGATCTTGAAATAGCAGATCTAACAAACAGTAAAGCCATACAGATGACAATTTCTATGCCCAGGAGCTCACACAGGACGTAAAAGAGATGTACAGACAGCTCAAATCATACCATACAAGGAGCACAAAAAAAAACACTGACAAGAAGTTCAAGGAATTTAAAGAAGAAACAAATAGATAATGAAGGCAGCTCAAGACATCAGGGAACAATTAAGCCAAGATATAAAAACAATGAAAACTGAACTCCAAGAAGCATAACCAGTTTGAACATTTTGCAAACAGACTATCAGACTTGGAATATAAAGTGGATAATCTGGAATATACAGGCAGTGAACACCACAGAACAAAACAAAACAAAACAAACAAAATAAAATGGTTACAACAACTGAAGGATGACTCAAAGAAAAACAACCTCTGAATTATGGAAGTGCAGAAGCAAAATAAGGACAAAACAAAAAGCTTAAAGGAAGCGTTCAATGAAATGATGGAAGAAAATTTCCCAAATCTCAGGAAAGAAATGAACATTAAGCTATTTCAGGTATACAGAACTCCAAACAACTTTGACCAGAAAAGAACATCCCCATGACATATCATAATTAAAATCTTAGAGACACAACATAAAGAGAGAATTTAAAAAGCTGTAAGAGAAAAACAGCAGGTGACTTATAAAGACAAGCCCATCAGGATAACTGCAGATGTCTCAACTCAAACCCTAAAAGCCAGGAGATCATGCAGTAACATCACCCAAGCACTAAGAGAACATAAATGGCAACCCAGACTGCCATATCCAGCAAAATTATCTTTTAAACTAAAAGGAGAAATTAAAACAAGAAATCTGCACCCACTAAACAACATTACAGAGAATACTAAACAGAACTTTAGACAGAGAAAGGGAGACTAACAACACCAAAGACCCTGGAGAAAAGAAGACAACAGAAAGAAGAGAATGACCCGGCAAGAGAGCAAGTCAAGTAAGTAAGACTGAAAAATTATAGTGATGGCAGAACATACCAAATACACCTCAACATAAAAACTGAATGTGAATGGCCTTAACTCACCTACTAAAAGACACAGACTGGTTGACTAGATCAAAAACAAGAACTCATAATTTGCTGCTTACAAGAGACACACTTTACCCATAAGAAAGCTCATAGAATGAAAATTAAGGATGGAATTCAATATTTCATGCAACAGAACCCAGGACACAAGCAGGAGTAGCTATACTACTCTCAGACTCATCAGACTTTAAAACAAAACAGATTAGGAGAGACAAAGATGGTCACTATAGACTGGTTAAGGGAACAATAGAACAAGAAGAATTCACAATCTTCAATACATATGCCCCCAACTCTGGAGCACCAGTTATGTAAGCCAAAAATTATTAGATCTGAAAGGACACATAAGCCCCAATACAATTACAGTAGAGGACTTTAATATTCCACTATCACAGACAGACCCACCAACTAGACAAAAAATACACAATGAAATACAGCAATTAAATGATACTATAGGTAACTTGGACTTAAAAGATGTCTACAGAGTGTTCCACCCAACATTAACAGAATACACTTTCTTCTCAGGAACATATAGAATATTTTCTAAAATAGACCATATTATAGGCTATATGTCATGCTTAAAGAAGTACGACGTCATCAAAGTAATTCCATGTATACTTTCAGGTCACAGTGGAATCAAACTAGTAATTAACAGCAAAAGAAAGAGCAGAAAATACACAAAGACATGGAGACTAAATAACTTACTATTGAATAAACAATGATCACAAAAGAAATCAGAGAAGAAATTAAAAACTTCATAGAGTTAAATGATGAAGGAAGATCTAAGCCAAAAAGTAGTAAAAGAAAGGAAATTATAAAGATCAGATCTAAAATTAATGACATTGAAACAAAAACTACAACTTAAAAGATTAATGAGTCAAAAAAATGGTTCTTTGAAAAAATAAACAAGATTAACAAACCTCTAGCTAAATTCACCAAAAGAAGGAAAGAAAAACACACATGAATGCAATTAGAAATAAAAAGGTTGAAATTACAACAGACTCTGCTAAAATTCAGAATATTATAAGAAATTAAATATTCCAACAAGTTAATAAATTGGGAAGAAATGGATGACTTCCTAGACACATATAAAATACCGAAGTTGAACAAAGAAGACATAAAAACCTTGAGTAGCCCTATTGCACACCCAGAAATTGAAGGAGTAACAAAGTCTCTACTTACAAGTTAAAGTCTAGGACCAGTTGGATTCACAGCATAGTTTTTTCGGTACTTTAGGGAAAAACTAACTCCAATGCTTCACAGACTGTTCCGTGAAGTGGAAAGAGAAGGAACACTACCAATACCGTTTCTGGAGGCTAGCATCACCCTCGCCCCAAAACCAGACAAAGACTTAACCAGGAAGAAAAAGTATAGACCAATATCCTCAATGAATATACATGCAAAAATTCTCAATAAGATTCCAGCAAATAGAATCCAGCAAGTAATCAAATAGATCATACACCATGATAAGTGGGTTTCATTCCTGAGAGGCAAGGCTGATTCAACATACGTAAATCAATCAATGTAATACATCACATCAACAAAAGCAAAAATAAAAACCACATGATCTTCTCAATTGATGTAGAAAAAGTCTTTGATAAAATCCAACACCCTTTCATGATAAAAACTCTGAGGAAAGATGGGTATAGAAGGGCCTTACCTCAAAATGACAAAGCCATGTATGTCAAACCTACTGCAAATATTACAGTAAATAGAGAGAAATTGAAAGTATTTTCTCTAAAATCAGGAAAATGACAAGTCTTTCCACTCTCACCACTTTTCCTCAACAAAGTCCTTGAAACACTTGCCATAGCAATGAGGCAAGAAAGTGAAATAAAGGGAATATGTACAGGAAAGGAGGAAGTCAAATTATCCTTACTTGCAGATGATATAATTATCTACAGAGAAGACCCCAAAAACTCCACCTTGAAACTCTTGAAAATAATAAATGAATTTAGTCAAATCACAGGCTACAATATGAATACTAAAAAATCAATAGCCTTCCTCTGCACCAACAATAAACTGAGAAAGAGCTCAGAAGAACAATTCCATTCTCAATAGCCCAGAAAAAAATTAAATACCTAACCAAGGAAATGGAGGACCTATGTAAAGAAAATCATATTACACTGAAGAAGGAAGTTGTAGATGACATCAGAAAATGGAAAGACATCCCCTGTTCCTGGATAGACAGAATCAATATAGTCAAAATTATTATACTGCCAAAACTGATATACAGAGTCAATGCAATTCCTATCAAAATACCAACAATTTTTTCACAGAACTTGAAAAAATCCTTAAATTCATATGGAACCAAAGGAGACCTGGAATAGCCAAAGCAATCCTGAGTAACAAAACTCAAGCAGAAGGCATGATGAGTCCAGACATTAAGTTATACTACAAAACAATAGCTACAAAAAATATATGGTACTGGCTCAAACACAGACAGGTGGACCAATAGAACAAAACTGAGGATGCAGAAACAAATTCAAATGCCCTCAGCTACTTGATCTTTGATAAGGGAGCCAAAAGCATACACTGGAAAATGGATAGCCTCTTTAATAAGTGGTTCTGGGAAAATCGAATATCCACATGCAGAAAAATGAATCTAGGCATACACCTGTCATCACGCACCAAAATTAAATCAAAGTGGATCAAAGACCTAGACATTAAAACTAAAACACTAAACTTCCTCATAGACGAATTAGGCAAATGTCTAAAAGATATAGGTGTAGGCAAGGACTTTCTTAACCAGACACCAAAAGCAAAAGAAATGGCCCTCAGAATTAACAAATAGGATTATGTCAAATTAAAATGTTTCTGCATGGCAAAGGAAATTATCAACAGTGTAAAAAGAGAACTGACAAAATGGGAAAATATATTCACCACCAATACCTCAGATTGGAGGTTTACAATCAGAATGTACGGGAAACTCAAGAAAAGTAAGCCCCTCAAAATCAAAGATCCAATTGAAAAATGGGCAAAGAAAATGAATAGGCAGTTTTCTGATGAAGAGGTTCAAATGTCCAGCAAATACACGAAAAGACGTTCAACACCCTTAACCATTAGAGAAATGAAAACCAAAACATCACTAAGATATCATCTGTCTCCAGAAAGAATGGTGCATATCGAGAACACAAACAGCAATCTGTGCTGGTGAGCCTGTGGGGAAAAAGGAACCCTCCTGCACCGCTGGTGGGAATGTAAACTGGCATAACTACTAGGGAAAGCAGTATGAACGCTTCTCAAAAGGCTGAAAATAAATATCCCCTTCAATCCAGCAATGCCTCTTCTGGGAATTTTCCCAAAAGAGCTAAAAACAACATATAACAGAGATACATGTATACCTGTGTTCATAACAGCCCAAATAACAATAGCTAAAATGTGGTAGACATCAAAATAGTAATCAACAGACCAATGGATCGTAAATTGTATTATTTACACACAGTGGAATACTACTCATTCATAAGGCAGATAGGTTTGAGGCTTTTGTAGATAAATGGATGTAACTTGAGACCATCATGCTCAGTGAAGCGAGTCAGAAGGAGAAGATTAAATATCGAGTGATTTCTCTAATACGAAAAACCAAAATCATAATTATTTCATAGAACTAACTGAGAGGAATAATGGGAATTGGAGGGGAGTGAGAGAGAGGGTTGAAAAGGAAGAGGGGAAGTATTTGTAATTTTGCCACGATATGTATATGCACAAAATACTCAAAATCAATGTAAATATTAGGTATTGCATCTATATTTATCAATAAAATGGTAAAAAATAAACCTATAACCTCAAAAAATGTATATGGAAGCAAAAGTGACACAGAATAGCCAAAGCAAAACTGAGTAAAGACAAAACCAGGTGGCATTATGATTCCAGACATCAAGTTATATCAAAAAGCAATAGTCATAAAAACTATATGGTACTGGCAGGAAAACAAACAGGTCAACCAATGGAACAGAACTGAGGATGCAGAGACAACTTCAAGAACCCTCACCTACCTGGTATTAAATAAAGGGCTAAACGTATGTATACTGGGAAAAGAATAGGTGGTGGGAGAATTGGTTATCCATAGGCAGAACAATGTATCTAGACACACGCCTATCACGATGTACCAAAATCAAATCAAAGTGGATCCAAGACTTAGATATTAAAATGGAAACACTAATCCTCCTATAGTACAAAATAGGCAAAAATTTAGGAGATCTAGACATGATCAAGGATTTTCTTAGAACACCTGAAGCAAAAGAAATAGCCCTCAGTGTCAACAAGCAGGATTATATCAAATTAAAAAGTTTCTGCATGGCACATGAAAACTATTAACAGAGTGAAGAGAGAACCAACAGAATGGGGAAAAATTTTACCACCTACATCTTAGACAGGAGGCTAATAACTAGAATATACAAGGAACTGAAGAAAAGAGACCCCTCAAAGTCAAAGACTTGGTTAAAAAATGGGCAACTGAAATGAATAGGCAGTTCTCAGATGAAGAAGTTCAAATGACAAGCAAATACATGAAAAATTGTTCAATATCCTTAGCCATTAGAGAAATACAAATCAAAACAACAATATATCATCTCACCCCAGTGAAAATGGCATATATCAAGAACTCAAAGGGCACTTAATGCTGGCAAGGTAGTAAGGGTAAAAAAGGAACTCTTTTACATTGCTGCTGGAACTATAAACTATTACAATCCCTATGGAAAGCAGTAAGGAGATCCTTTAAAAGGCTGAAAGTAAATATTCCATTTGATCCAGCAATACCTCTTCTGCATAGCTATCCAAAAGAGTTAAAAGCAATGTATAAGAGAGATATATGTATACCCGTGTTTATAGCAGCACAATTAACAGTAGCTAATATGTGGTAGTCGCCAAAGTATCCATCAACAGACCAATGGATACAAAATTTGTGGTATATGTACACAATGGAATACTACTCTTCCATAAAGGCACATTGATTTGAGGCTTTCGTAGGTACATGGATACAACTTGAGACCATCATACTTAATGAAATGAGTCAAATTGAGAAAGTCCAATATCACATGGTTTCACTAATATGAGAAACCCAGAATATAGTCATTTCATAAAACCAAATGGGTGTGACAGTGGAATCAGAGGTGGATGCAAGAGGGCGAGGGAGCGCCAAAAGGTGGAAGGAAGAGAAGGTGACATGGACATGATATATATGTGCACAAAATCCTCAAGATCAATGTAACCAATGTGTCACACACACACACACACACACACACACACACACACACACACGTATCATGTATTTATATGTATATAAATATGTGCATATATACCAATAAAAATGGGGGAAAGACTCAGAAAGATCCATCAGTTACACAGTACACATAAACTCATGTCGAATGCTCACGACAAGATTACAAATTACACAGAACCTTTCATGTTTAGGG
>PVKB01007856.1:0-25874 GCA_004027205.1 Ctenodactylus gundi
ACTCGCAAGGCCCTCCCCCCGCCGTTTCCCATTGGCGGGATTCACAGTCTTCCCGGGAAGGTCTAAAGCATTGGCTCAGGGCCACGTTCATCACAACGTTATTACTCAGGGCCAAGTTTATCACAAAGTCACATCCTAATCCCTCCTCCCTCCTTTCTGCCTCTGCCTGGTCACCTGGTCGGGTATGGTGCAAAAATGTTAAGATCCGCCATCTTGAACAATGTGCCACCGTTACCGCTAGGTGACACTCACACTGAGCAAGTTCTCTAACCACTGCACTATTCCTCCAGCTCCTGCCTGTTTTCTCTCATCACTCCTTCACTTTGCTATTTTTTCTATAGTTTGGTTTTCTCAGATTAGAGAAATCACTCAGTATCTAACCTTCTGTGTCTGACTCATTTTACTAAGCATAATGGTCTCAAGGTGTATCCATTTTCCTGTGTATAAATGACTCAAATTATCCTTCTTTATGGCAGAGTGGTACTCCATTGTATAAATATATAACACATCTTTATCATCCATTCATATATGGGTGGACATATTGGCTACTTCCCAGAGTTAGCTATTATGAGTCATGCTGCTAAAAATGGGTTGTCTGATGACATTAACCCTTTTGGAGGGATACCCAGAAGTTGGCGGAGTCAAACAGGATATCAATCTTCAGGGTTTGGTTTTGTTTTGTTTTGTTTTGTTTTGAGACAGGGTCTCACTCTGCAGTCCAGGCTGGTTCTGAACTCACTATGTATCCCAGGCTACCCTTGTACTCAAGACAGTCACCTGCCTCAGCCTCCCCAGTGCCCATTTTTTGATTGAGTCTGTTATTTTGGGAGGATCTAATTTTTTTCAGTCCTTCGAATAATTTAGATAATAAGCCATCCATTAGTTCTCTTTTCACCCTGTTGTTTCTTTTGCTGTGCAGAAGCTTTTAGTTTGTTGTAATCTCATTTGTTGAATTTTGGTGTTATCTCATGTGCACTGGGTGTTTTATTGAGAAAGTCCTTGCCTATGCCCAGGTCTTCAAGGATTTTGCCTATTTATTCTTCCAGCAAGTTTAGTGTTTCCATTTTAATATCTAGGTTTTTGAACCTTTTTTTTTTTTTGAGTTAGGGTCTCAGTCTGTAGTCCAGGTTGGCCTTGAATTCAAGACAATCCTCCTGTCTCAAGCCTCCTGAATTGGAGGAATTTCAGGCATGTGCTACCACACCTAGTTTATTTTGGTATGTGGTGAAAGACAGGGGTCTAGTTTATTTTTCTGCATGTGGCCAATCTGTTTTTCCAGCACCATTTGTTAAAAAGGCTGTCTTTTCTCAAGCGTGCTTCTGGACCTTTTGTCTAAGATCAGATGGCTGATGATCGCCACATCCTCAATTCTGATTCTCTTGATCTACCTGACTTGTTTTATGCCAATACCATGTGGTTTTTATCACTGTTACTTTGTAATATAACTTTTTTTTTTCTTTTTTTGGAGACAGGATCACGTTCTGTCTGTAGTCCAGGCTGGTCCTAAACTTGCTATGTAGCCCAGGCCGGCCTAGAACTCACAGCAATCCTCCTGCCTCAGCCTCCCAAGTGCTGGGATTACAGGCGTGCACCACCATGTCCAGTTTATGTGTTGCAGGAGCATCAAACCCAGGGCCTTCAGCTTACTAGGTAAGTGCTTTAACTGCTGTGTTATTCCTCCAGCTCTAACTTTTTTATTTATATATATACTCTTGCTCTGTAACCAGGCTGATCCTGAGCTCATTGTGTAGCCCAGTCTGTTCTCAAACTCACCACAATTCTCCTCAACTTCCTGAGTATTGGAATTACAGGTATGTGTGATCATACCCAGCCAATCTGTATGTAGTGCTGGGGAAACAAACCCAGAGCCTTACGCATGCTAGGCAAGTGTGTTAACTTCTGAGCTATGCCCCAACCTGTAACTTTTTTTTTTTTTTTTTTTTGAGACAGGGTCTTGCTTTGTAGTCCAGGCTGGTCTAGAACTCCCAGTAATCCCCCTGCTGCAGACTTCTTGTGCTGGGATTACATGCATGCACCAGTGTGTCCTGAAAAAAATCTTGCCTTGCAAATTTTTTTACATTAAAAATAATCTTTAGAGCTGGAGGAATAGCTCAGCAGTTAAAGCGTTTGCCTACTCAGCAAGCGCTGAGTACCCCAGTACCACATAAACTAGGTGTAATCCTACCACCAGGGAGGTTGAGGCAAGAAGATTGCTGTGAGTACGTGGCCAGCCCAGGATACATAGTGAGCTCAGAACCAGCCTGGATTAGAGTGAGACACTGTCTCAAAAAAAATCTTTAAGTTTATAACTAAATAAAATAATGATAATATGATATGAAGTACATATATACATGATTATCATCAATTTAGTGAAGAGGCATACCCTAAAGAGATGGATATTGTGGTTTGGCTCTGGAATGTCCCCCAAGAGTCTCATGTATTTAAATGTTATGGATTATGTATGGAACCATGTGGTGTTGGTAGATTGGGGCCTAGTTTGGAGGGGTGGATTACAGGCATGTACATTAGGATTAACAGCATACTGGTGTGGTCACACCTTCCACACCTAGATCCAGGAGGGGCTGATCTCTGGGATGAGACCTGGAAGGATTTATAAGCTGCTTCCTGCCTTCCTTGGAGGACTAGTCTTGATTAGTCTCACTTGCCTTCCTGTGTGTGATGTCGTGAGAAGCTGCCTCCACCTCTGCCTCTGCCAGGTACTTCCATTGCTGCCAGCCGCCGTGAATGGACTGTGACCTTCTAGAACTGTGAGCTAAAATAAACCTTTCCTCCTCTAAATTTGTGGATGTTGGGTATTGAGTTACAGCAAAGAAAAAGTAATAAAACAGGAACTTTCAGACCTTTGCTTAAAATTCTGTTTTCATTTTCCCACACTTGTATAAATATACATATGTGCAATACATAATGTTTACAATGAACTTGAGTTATTTATGCACATACATATCACATAAGCATTGCAATCCCTTCCCCTTCCCATTTTCAGCCCTCCCACACCCTCTCTGTTCCCCTGTAATCCCACTATCACACTCATTTGGTACCATAGAATTCCTGTATTCTGGGTTTCTCAAATCAGAGAAACATGTGACATTTTACATACTATCCTTCTGCATCTGACTCACTTCGCTTAAATCACCACTCTAGCTCAGCCCACCCCTATGGCTGCAGTGGCCATATCTTGACACCTCTTCTCTGGGTCCAGCAGAGCCCTTTACTGGACTATTTGTTGAAAGTTCTTTTTTAATATCTTATTGTATCTTTGTTGAGAGTCTTTAACATGGCCTCACCCACAAGTCCACATAAGAACAGAACTATGACAATGAAATTCATAAGCCTAGAAAAGATGTGCCTTGTAAATTTTTATATGGTGCTGAAGGGTCGACCCCAGGGCCTTGAGTATACTAGGCAAGTGCTCTAACCACTAAGCTATACCTCCATCCCAGCAACATAACTTGATGTCCAAGATGTGAGGAGTCCTGCTTTTGACTTGTGCTTAGGATTGTTTTGGCTATTCTGGGTCTCTTCCTATACATTTTAGGATCATTTTTTTCTAAATCTGCAAAAAATGCTATTGATACATTGATTGGAACTACATTGAGTCTGTTTGTCAGTTGTAGTAGTATAACCATTTTGACAAACTGGTTCTGCTCAAAGCTGGGCATGGTTCTGTCTGCCTGTAATCCCAGCACTCGGGAGGCTGAGGCAGGAGGATTGCTGTAAGTTCAAGACCAGCATGGGCTGCATAATGAGTGAGCAAGAGCAAGACGCTGTCTCAAAAAATAAAAAGAAAAAAGGAAAACAATATTGGTTCTGCCTAACCAGGAACAGGGAATACCCTTTCCATCTTCTAATGTCCTCTTCAATTTCCTTTTTCACAATACTATGGGTTTTAGTAGACAGTTCCTTTACTTCCTTAGTTAGGTTGATTGCTCAGTATTTAGTTTTCCTTGAGGGTATGAGTAGGATTGTTTTTTCTGGCCTTTTTCTCTGTGTTTTCATTGTTGCTGTACTGATTTTGTAACCTGCAACTTGGATGAAGTTACTTATTAGTTCTCAGAGTCTTCTGGTAGTTTTCTGGAGTCTTATTATAAAGGATCATGTTGTCTGCAAATAAGGAAACTTTGACTTCTTCCTTTCCTATATATACTCCCTTTATTTCATGCCCTTGTCTGGTTCCTCTGGCTAAGGTTTTAGGCACTGGGGCTGGAGAAATGGCTAGGCAAGCGCTAAGTCAAACGCTAAGTACCTAAGTTCGACTCCCCAGAACCACATAAGCCAGGCGTGTCAGCACATACCTGTAACCCCAGCACTTGGGAGGCTGAGGTAGGAGGACTGCTGTGGTTCAAGGCCAGCCTGCGCTACAGAGGGAGACCCTGTCTCAAAAAAGAAAAAAAAGTTAAAAGCAGTATATTGATTAGATGGGACTGGAGGAATGGCACAGCAGTTAAAGCACTTGCCTGGCAAGTGCAAGGCCCTGCGTTTGATTCACCAGTACCACATAAGCTGGGCATGGTGCAGCACATCTGTAATACCAGCACTTGTGAGGCTGAGGCAGGAGGATTGCCAAAAGTCCAAGCCTGGGCTCCACAGTGAGTTCAGGACCAGCCTGAGCTACAGAGCGAGACCCTGTCTCAAACAAACAAACAAACAAACAAACAAACAATGTTCAACAGAAGTGATGACAGCAGACACTTTTATCTTGTTCCTAATTTTAGGGAAATGCTTTCAGTTTTTTTTCTATTAGGATGATGTTGGTAATAGGACTGTCACTAATTGCTTTTTTCAGTTTGAGGTCAGGTCCTTCTATACTTTTTTTGCACAAGGTCTCACTCTGTAGTCACTGTGTGGCCTAGGCTGGCCCAGAACTCACTGTGTAGTCCAGGCTGGCCTTAAAGTCATAGCAACGCTCCTGCCTCAGTTCCCCAGTGCTGAGATTATGGGCATGTGCCATCATACCTGGTTTGTGTGGTGCTGTGGAACTGAACCGAGGGCATTGTGCTTGCTAAGCAAGGGCTGTAACCACTGAGCGTGCCTCTAGTCCCTAGCCTGTGATTTTCATTTCCCTTTCGGTATAGAAGTTTTACACTAATGGTAGTGGTGGCTCACATCTGTAATTCCAGCATTCTGGAAGGCTAAGGCAGGAGGATCTATAGGTTTGAGCCCAACCTGGGCAATTTAGCAAGACAGTGCCTCAAAATGAAAAATAAAAGGGGCTGTACATGACAAAAAAGAGGTGATGTTGGGCTAGGACAGCACAGCAGTTAGTACTTGCCTAGCATTCACCAGACCCTGAGTTTGATTCCCTAGCATCACATAAAGCAGGCATGAAGGCACACACCTGTAATCCCAGCACTCAGGAGACTGAGCCAGAATTTTGTGAGCTCAAGGCCACCCGGGCCACCTGTGAGGCTCTGACTACAGAGCAGGATCCTGCGATCCTGCATCAAGGAATGACAGGCCAAGTGCAAAGGCCCTTGGCTTAATCAACATGCTGAATAAAATAGTTTTACAGTAACACACACTATTATTTGCATCCGCAGTATATAGGTATAGAGGGACCCTTTGACCCAAGGAGAAAGATCTAATCTTCCCTCCAGCATTTGTGGCATATTTAAGATATTTGGCCAAAAAAAAAAAAAAACCCTTACTTATTTATTTAGAGACAGCATCTTGCACTGCAGCTCAGGCTGCTGCTGAGCTCACTATGGAACCCAAGCTGGCTTTGGACTCAAGGCAATCCTTGCCTCAGCCTCCTGAGTGCATGCACCACCAATGCCAGTTTATGTGATGCTGGGGACTCAACTTGGGGCTTTGCACTTGAGCATGCTCTAACCGCTGGCCACTCCTCCAGCCCTTCTCTTCTTCCCCTCTTCTCTGAGGCAGGGTCTTGTGTAGTCCAGGCCGTCCTGAACTCACTGTTACCCAGGACAGCCTCAAACACATGGCAGTCCTTGTGGAGTCAGCCTCCTAGTTTATGTGGTGCTGTGCTTGCTAGGCAAGGGCTGTCACTGCTGAACTCCACCATCAGCCCCTTCTCCATCCACACTGATAGAACAGTAGTATCAGATTAGTCTCTACCTTGGCTTGTGGAGCAGGCCTGTAATTCCAGCACTCGGGGAGGCTGAGGGAAGAAGGCTGCAAGTATTGAGCCCAATCTGGGCAATTTAGTGGCTTAATGATAACCTGTTTCAAAAAATAACATCATATACTGTTTAAATGATAGTATTTCATACAGGTTCATTGTTTCAAAAAAAAATAATAAATGGCCTAAGGATACAAAAGTCCTGGGTTGGATCCCCAATACCAGAAAACAACAAAAACCAGATTCTTACGATTTTTTTTTTTTTTTTTTTTAGAGACAAGGTCTCCCTCTATAGCCTAGGTTGGTCCTCAACTTAATATTTAACTTACTAATTAACCCAAGCTGGCCTCAAACTCACAAAATTCTCCAGGTGTGGCCCCTGGAGTGATTTCAGGGGTATACCATCATGCCTGGTTTATGTGATGTTAGGGAAATCAAACATAGGGCCTTGCCCTTGCTAAGCAAGGACCTTAATTGCTGAGCTCCCAGCCTGAATTTTTTTTTTTTTTTGAAGACAGGATCTCGCTCCATAATCCAAGCTGGTCCTGAACTGTGTAGCCCAGGCTAGCTCTGTAGTCAAGAAAACCACCTGCCTCAGGCTCTCAAGAGCTGGGATTACAGGTGTATGCCACCACACCCAGCTTTTTGTGATGCTGGGGAATTGAACTCAGGGCCCTGTGCTTACAAAACAAGTGCTTTAACAGCTGTTGGTATTCTTCCAGCCCTGAATTTTTTTTTGGAGGGGGGGGGGGGTCGCAGGTGATATTGAGGACTGAACCTGGGGCCTTTGCTTAGCTACCTCAGCCATTTTTTCTTTTTTAAGACACCTGATCATGATGGCACAGGCTTGTAATCCCAGCACTGTGGAGGCCTGAGAAGCAGGATCACAAACTCAAACCCGGCTTGTGAGATTCTGTCTCAAAGTCAAAAATAAAAGTGATCTAGGAATGTAATTCAGTTTGAAAGCTCTGGGTTTTATCCCCAGTACCACAATAAACAAATAAATGTATTTGAGACAAGATCTCACTAAGTTGCCAAGTTGCCAGTTTGGGCTTAACTTTGAGGTCCTCCTGCCAGAGTCTCCAGGAGTGCTGGAGTCAGAGGTACATGACACCAGGCCAAGCTTAGTTTTCAATCTTATCTCCACCTGTATTGTGATATTCTTACCACGATCTCTTCTTTGTTCTCTGTAGCTGACTCTTCCCATGATCCTAGTTTTTGTTGTTTTGGTAATGGCACTGAACCCAGGGTCTTCACATTCAACCACATCTTCAACTGTTTCTTAAAAATTTATTATTTTGTGACAAATTCTCATTAAATTGCTAAATTGCCCAGGCAGGGCTCAAATTTGTGATCCTCCTGCCTCTCACAGTACTGGGATTATGGGCCTGTGCCTCTAGGGCACGCTGCAGTGCCAGGTTCTTGTGCTGAAGTGTCAGGGAAAGTTAGTCCACAGTAATCTGATTTCATTCCATTTCTGTTGTTATTCTTTCAAAGAACTGGGACTGGTTATACAACTCAGACACAGAGCATCTGTCTAGCATGTGCAAGGCCCTGAATCCAATTTCTAGAACTGCAAAACAACAATAAAAAACCCCAAACCCATTCTTTCAAAGAACTAAAATCCTTAGCTTTACCACATCTAATGTTTTTGTGCGTACAGATGTGCTTTCCTTCTTGATATTACAAACACTTTAAGGACTATTAGTTCCTTTGACCTCCAACTATCCTAGACACAGTTCACTAGTTGCTATGTAAATATTTATAAAATGACCTTAACAGGATAGGTATAGAAAAAAATGTTGGGGTTGGAGGAATAGCACGGCGGTTAGAGCGGATAGTGCACTTGTCCAGCAAGCACAAAGCTCTGGATTTGATTCAACACCAGGATGGCAGAGCATGCCTGTAATTCCAGCACTTAGAAAGCTGATCCAGGATTGCTGTGAGTTCAAGGACAGCCTGGGGTAAATAGTGGAGTTCAGGACAAGCAAGGACTACAAAGCAAGAGTCAATCTGGAAAGAAAGAGAGAGAGAGGAAAAAAAGAAAGGTAACCAGGTGTGGTGACACATGCCTATAATACCAGCATTTGGGGAAGTTGAGGAAAGATAGCAAATTTGAGTCCAGCCTAGGCAACATAGTGACACCCTGTATCAAAATAAAAAATCATAGCACAGAAAGCTGGGGATGTATGTAGCTCAGTGCAAAGGCCAAGGGTTCAATCTCCAGTTCCACAAGAGAACCTCCTCCCCACACACAAATTTCCTTCTCTTCAAAGCTTCCCTTTTGATTTCTTAAAATGAGCACAACTCATCTTTTGTCTACTTTCCTACCAAAATGAAAGATTCCAAACACCCTTGTGGAAGAAAATAAGTCTTCATAATTTTCTAAGGCAGATGCCTGACCCTGGGCCAGTCTCACGGGCTTCTAAACCCAGCCCTCTGGGAGACTGAGGCAAGAGAGTCATAAATTTGAGCTTAGTGGGCAATTTAGTGACTTAGCAAGCCACTGCCTTAAAAATCAAAACCAGAAAGTGAGCTGGGAATGCATCTTCATGTGGACCTCTAGTACTACAAACAGAACAAAAAGCAATTAAGAACAAACTAGGGCCAACCAACATCAAGCTTCCTTTCCCTACTGTCCCTGTTCCTCTTCCTATTAAACCTAAACTCTTGAGCTTGGAATCCTCCAATCCCTTCAGTTATATTACAACGTGTCTGGAAAATCAGGCATGAAACTATTGCTCTCAGACATTTAGGCTGAAGCTAAGGTGAGGTCAACTACAAAGGACACAGCTTTTTCTTTAAGGAAATGGCTTGTCTGTGTTAGCATGAGCAAAATGGAGCCTGGGTGGTGGGAGTGGGTGGAGCACACAGGATATGACTGAAACAAACAAGAGCGCAGCTCAGCGGCAGGGCACTAGTTCACCACGTGGAAGTCCCTGAATTCAATCCCCAACACCAAAGGCAAAATGTAAACAAGGACTAGTGACAATCGGTAAGCACAGTGTTTACCTAGCACGAACAAGGCCCTGGGTTCGAACACCCAACACCACATAAAAATGAGCTGGCATGGTGGCACACACCTGTAATCCCAGCATTCAGGATGCTGCAGCAGAAGACTGCTGTGAGCTCAAGGACAAACTGGGCCACATGAGCTCAGGAGCAGCCTGGACGACAAAGACCCTGTCTCAAAAACAAAAACCAGCAAGAAGAAACATGTCTAAAACTAAACAAAGTTTAATACATTAAAACCAGATATTTATTTTTAAATTGCATTTGCCGTTTTGAACAATACAAAGTAGAGGCAAATAGTAACACTTCATAAAAACGCTGAGTCCCCATTCCTTTCTCTAAGACCCGCCCTCAAATATTCCCTCCCACCCCTTACAGAACACTGTCCTGAATAAGACACTTAAATACATCATAAATAGTAAATTATGAAAAAAAATAGCAAGAATTGTTTCTTTCCTTCTTGTAAAAAAGAACATGGCAGCAAAGACAGGCAGCCAGAAGCTGGCCGGGGTGTCTAATATAGACAGTCACTGGGGTGTGGGGAACCTACTACATATGTAAGGTGGGATGGAGAAGGAACTATATAGGACTCAGCCATCTGCCAGAGACACGGTGGGTGGCCCCTTCTTCCCCTGACAAGAGTGCAATGATCAGACGGACAGGCTTGACTCTTAGAGATGGGGAGGAAGAGCTTCTTGGGCCCTCTACTTCCCTGCATGAAGGGGGCAGGGCATGTGGCATAGCAAAGACCTCACCGAGCCGATGTCTGCTGGCTCCCACGAGTTTTAAGAGAACATTCTCTAGCCTCACAGATACGAACTGCCTGTTAGCCAGACACAGGGGTCTCCATCCACCTCAGCTCCACAAGTAGCAGAACACTGTTCAAAAAGATGGAAAGAACAATCTCCTCTGGAGAATAGCCTAAAATTCATTTGATAAGTCCTTGTTATTTAAAAACTAGAATACATTTCAAACTGCAAAGAATAATCATTATGGCCTGGCAGTGAGTAGGGTCCTGCCTACAATGGGCTCTGAAGCCTAGCTCCACGGCAGCCCCACTGTTTTAACAAGGGGTCAAGGTGACCCAATGGCCCATTCCTTTCATGCCTTCAGCCTCAGGAAACTCATCAACAGAAAAGAAGTTAAAGAGGAATTGCTGCTGGAAGAGCAACCACCACACTTGTTTTATAAACACCAAGGTTCTTGGGTGGGAACCCTATGATTAGGCATCTCTGACGCTTTTGGAGTTTTGATTTGATATTATGCTGTGTACTATCTGTTCTTTTCCTTTTTTAGGGGGGAAAAAGGAGAAGAAAGTTGGAGGTGGTTAAACATCCTTATTCCCCCAAAACCCTTTACAAAAATTATGGAGGTCTTCTAGGGACCTCAGGGCCTCAGGGAATGAGCTAAGATGGGAGTAATGTGCCAGGAAGTCTGTCCTGAGGAAATTAAAGAGTCCAGCTCCAGGTGAAGAGTGCACGGAGGGGGAAGAAAACCACAAAGTCCAGCAACCCCACTTCCAGGGTGAAGAATGAAGGGTTGAAAAAAATTCAGCTGTGGAGTAGAAAGGGTGCTGCGCTGTCCTCAGCTGTCCAAGGCACTGATGCCCACCAGAGGAGAGGGAAGAGGCTGTTCTTCAGGAAGGTGATGGACAGCTCCCCCAGCCTCTACGTTACACTCCTTTTTGATGACCAAGAAGAAGAAAACTCAAGTGTTCTTGGGTCTAGGGCTGACATCATGAAATTGCAGAGACATTGGAGTCTTGTTCCAGGTCTTCTGAGATTTGTTGTTCACTGAAAAGGGAAAGCATATAAAATTAAGGATGTAGAGTAGGAGATCCAGATAAAGGAATGGAATTCAAGTTAATTTCAACCTAGCTGACAATTCCTTTATGCCTCTTAAATGGTGAGATTACAGGTATATGCCACCATGCTCAGCTCACATGGTGCTGGGGAATTAACTCAGGGCCTTTAGCTTGCTAGGTGAGCACTCTAATAGGTGTGCAATTCTTCCAGCCCCACATTCAGACATTTTTTCCTGTTTCATCCTCATTTAATAATTATGAGTTACCAAAATCACAAAATATCTGTACAGTAGGAGGTCTGAGGGGGCACTCAATAATCTAACTCTGCAAATTAACTCCCTGCTCCACTCCATCAGGGACTTATTTATACCCTCAAAAAAGCAATCACCTCCCCCACATCCCAGGCACTCACATGGGGGAACTCTGTCTCTGTAATTTCAAGCTTTTCCAAGGCTGAACTAATGGGAAGGAAAAAAGAAAAACAGAGAGAATTAGATTTTTTTTTTTTTTAACGTTCTAAGGTCAAATCATACTTCTCCTTTTCTCACTTCAGACTTAATTTAGAATTCAGAAAAAAGGATAAGAAAGCTACTAAATTTAAAGTACTTTGCTTTAGGGGCTAGAGGAAAGGCATAGTGATTAGGCAAGCACAAGGCCCTGGGTTCGATTCCCCAGCATCAATCATAAGAAGCCAGACATGGTGGTGCACACCTGTAATCCCAGCACTCATCAGGCTGAGGCAGAAGGATTGCCGTGAATCTAAGGTTAGCCTGGGCTCCAGAGCAAAGGCTCAGTGGTTAAAGTGCTTGGCTAGCAAGCGCTAAATCAAGTGCTAAGTACCTGGAGTTCAATTCCCCAGCACCACATAAGCCAGGCATGGTGGCGCACCTATGAGGACCAGCCTGGGCTACAGCAAGAACCTGTAGTCTCCCCGCACCTCCCCCCCAAATAAAGGCACATTGTTTTATTGTGTATGTGTGTGCACTCTACTGGGAGGATCTTTTGCATACTAATTAAGTGCTCTACCACTGAACTAGAGCCCAGATTGCAGCCCAGACTGGCCTTAACCTTGTGATTTGCCTGCCTTGGCCTCGTGAGCAGACAGAATTCCAGATATGTGCTACCTTGTCCTGTGCTTTTCTAATTTTAACTTATATTTACTATTTTTGGTTTTTGAGACAAGGTCTCATTGCCCAGGCGGTAGTCAAAGCACACACCACTACCCCTCCTTTTCTTTTGGCAGACTGGGGATCCAACCCCGAGCCTTCACAGTGAGCTGCCTTTTTTTTTTTTTTTTTTTTTTTTTTTTCTGAGACAGGGTCTCTCACTCTGTAGCCCAGGCTGGCCTTGGAGTCAATCCTCCTGCCTTAGCCTCCCAAAGCATTGGGATTACAGCTCTGTGTCACCAGACCCAGCCAGACCTGGCACTATGATTCTCCAGTCTCAGGTTACCTAGTAGCTGGGATCAGGTGAGTACCACCACACCCAGTTTACATAGCTTGAGATGTACTAAATATTTCCTAAGACTTCGCACTTTTGTCTTCAATCCCCAGGTATAAAAGGCAGCCTCTAAGATTGCTCCCAGCAATACCTGCCTCTTGACATTCGTGCCCTTGTGTGACTGCTGTATTAATTATCCTTTAGTGAGTAGAATGTAGCACCAGTGATGAACTGCCAAATCTGAAATTAGGTTACAAAAAGATAGCAGCTTCCTCTAGCATACACGTTCTGTTCACCTGCCTGCTGTGAAAGAAGTAGGCTGTTATCCTAGGGATTATATATGGCGAACATCATATAAGCTGAATCCTGCCAACAACATGTCAGGTGAGCTTAGCAGCCGATTCCCCCCGCCCAGGCACTCTGTCTAGCAACCTGAGCCTTACCCAGAGTCCACTGCAGTGGCAAGGGGTCTGGCTGGCACCTCTGGAAACGAGCACGAGCCAAAAAAACCAGTGAAGCTACACCTAGACTCCTGAGCTACAGAAAGTAAAGACAATAAATGTTTGCTTTCTCCCACTGCTAAATTTTGGAGTACTCTGCTATATAGTAATATAGATTTTTTAAAACTGCAACTGAAATGCTGCTGTAAAAAAAGCCTAAAATGTAGTGAAATGAGCATGAGCTTCAGTGGCAGGGTGCTCGCCAGCACACATCAGGCCCTGGGTGTAATTTCCAGTACTATGCCAAAAGCAAAAAAGACTTTAGAAGAGGGGACCAGCTCTGAAAGAGATAGTGAAAGCTTAAAGTGCATGCTAAAAACGCATGCTATTTGTAGAATTTTGGACTGGCCCAAGGGCCAGTGAGAAATTGAAGGAAAGTCAGAAAGATGTTCCTACAAACATGGAGAGTCTCCTTGTAATATAGTACAACAGAATTCACCAATGTCATCTTAAGCTACTTAAAAAGCAGAGCAGCAGAGTACGTATCTAATAAATTATGTCATCTAACTAAGGTTTCTAAGAAAAGTCATTTTTCTCTTCTTTTCCTTCCTTTCCGTTTTTTTTTTTTTTTGAGACAGGGTCTCGCTCTGTAGTCCAGGCTGGTCCTAAACTCACTATGGAGCCCAGGCTGGCCTTGGAATCGGGGAAATCCTCCTGCCTCCGCCTCTGAGTACTAGGATTTAGAGGTGTGCGCTACCACGCATGGCTTATGTGGTGCTGGGGAACTGAACTCAGGTACTTAGCCAAGCGCTTTAACCACTGAGTCATTCTTCCAGTCCCTCTTTCTTTTTTCTTTTCTGGAAGGTGGAGTGGAGCTGGACTTCACATGCTAACTACACACACTACCACTAACCCTATTACCCCAGACTCATCACTTGCTTTTTCTTTCTTTTTTTTTTCTGAGATGATCTCACTCCATAGTCCAGGTTGGTCCTAACTTACTACAGAGCCAGCCCACGCTGGCCTCAAACTCAGAGCAATCCTCCTGCCTCAGCCTTCTGAGTGATGGATTACAGCTATGTACTATCATACCTGGCTTTATGTGGTACTGAGGAATCAAACTGAGGGCCTCACACTTGTTAGACAAGTGCTGAAACCAGTGTGGCATTTTTCCAGACCTACCTGCTTTCTTCCTGAAACATAAATAATATGACAGAAGGAAAGCAAGTCAAAGAAAGAATTGTTTTTTGTTTATCTGAGACAAAGACTCACTTTGGAGTCCAAGCTGGCCCCAAACTCACTATGTATTCCAAGCTGTCTTCCAAACTTATGGGAATCCCCTTGCTTCAACCTCCGAAGTGCTAGGATCCCAGGCATGTGCTACCATGCCAAGTCAATTTTTATGTGGTGCTGAAGAATCAAACCTAGGGCCTCGTGCACATTAGGCATGTGCTTTAACTACTGGGCTATGCCCTCAGCCCAAATGCAGAATCGTTAAAGAAAAAGAAGCCAAGACTTAGGAAATCTTTAAAATTTATAAACCTCACTAAAAAGCAATCAATGCTAAAATTATGAATTTTATTGCTGGGGTCTGAACCTAGGGCTTTTGTACTGACCTACATCCCCAGCCCTTTCTAATGTTTTGGTTTTAAGGCATGGCACTAAGTTGCCTGGACTGCGCTTGAATTTGCACTTTATCTGCTTCAGACTCCAAGAGTGTTGGAATTAGAGGCGCACCGCCGTGCCTGCTAAGGGGGCAGCTATGACATGCAGTTTCTGTAATGACTCTAATGATCCCTCTTCCAGGTATTTACACTCTCATGTAATCTTTTCCTCTTGAGTGTGCATCGCATTAATGTGCAGAATGTGTCAGTGCTGAGCTTAGATTCTAGGAAGACCACAATTTCTTTTGATGCACATTCTCTCTTACTACAAGAAGCTAGCAGCCACGTTCTGAGCTCTCTATACCTGTGGAAAGGTCCATGTGGCAAAGAGAAGCCCACAGCCCAGAGCCATCAAGAACTAAGGCATTTAGTTTAGCAAGCCATAAGGACCTAAATCATGCCAATAACCACAGACACAAGCTGGACGCACATCCTACCATTTAAGCCTTCAGACAAGACCCTGACCCTGGTCAACAGCTTAACTACTACCTGACAGCAACCTTGAGCCAAAGATTCAGCTTAAGTGTACCCGGATCCGGGCTGCAGGAACAGCTCACTGGTTAAAGCACTTGACAACATAAGCTGGGCTGGCACGGGGATGCAAGCCTGTAATCCCAGCATGTGGGAGGCAGAGGCAGGATGAATGCCATAAATTGAGGTCAGCCTGATTTCCACAGTGAGTTCAGGATTAGTCTTTACTACAGTGTGAGACATTGTCTCAAGCTAAAATAAAAAAATACAGTGTACCCGAATTTCCAACCCACAAAATCTGCGAAGTAGGATTGTTATTTTAAGTCACTGAGTTTTCAGGTAATTTATTACAATGTGATAGATAGTAAAAAATTGAGTTATAAACCTAAATAAATGAATACTTTTGAAAGATAGACTTTTCAATGTTTTCACTACCAAGAAATTTTTCTAGACTTAAGCCTAAACTGAGAATTCTTTTACTCACCAGAAAAAAATGAGTTCGTTGAGATATTTGAGTGACTATCATGAAGTCTGTACAGACTTCTACCACCACCAAAAAATACATCAAGATAGACTTTGCTAAGCAGCTAACAGCTCTTAGGAATGGAAACTTACAGCACTAATCTAGTGAAAAGCATGAGACAAACAATGATCCTATAAAAGAATAATTTTGGGGGACCTGGGGCAGGTGTGGTGGCACATGCCTGTAATCCCAGGTATCTGGCAGGCTAAGACAAGAGGTCTGAAGTTTGAGCCAGTTTAAGCAAATTAGCACAACCCAACTCAACATAAAAAAAAAGGGCAGCAGATATAACACAGCGGCAGAGTACTCACCTATTATGTGTGAGCCCCAATTTGATGATCAAATTTTTGGTGATCAAAAAGGGGCTGGGGGGAAGGCCAAGCAACTAACCTTGTATTTAGTATTTGCAAAGTCTCTCCAACTATGGGTGAGAAACTAGGGTCAGGAATAGGTGAGCCCTCGCTGACTTCTTCTAAAGGTGGAGTCTGAGGTAAAACATCAGGGCGACCAAGGTGTACATCTGGACCAAAGAAAAGAGAAGAAAACCAATAAATAAATAGTAGTAAGAAAAAAGGGAAATAGTATGTAGCAACTTGACGTTTTCCTGAATAGAAATGGGGAGTAGAGGTCCTGGCCACAGAAGAGAAGGGAAGAAGGAGGGAAGAAGTACTCAACCCCTGGGACCCCAGTCCTGGCGCTGACCTGGCTCCACTTCTGCCTTTGTCGTGACTTGTGCTTTGTGTTCCCCAGAGACCGATGGCTGGTAAGTAATGCAGGAGGTGCCGCTGGGGCCTGCTCGCCGAGAGAAAGAGGAGCCAGACCGAAACTTTTTGGAAGGAGAAGGCTTCACTTCAAAAGGGAGAGAGAAAGAGAAAGTGTACTTAACACCCACTTCAGAAACCATCACCAAGACACAGACACAAACTAGTTGTCCCCAATACACCCCCGAAGTTGTTCTTCTGAAGCAAAGGAAAGAAAAATATTAATGTCAACAAAGATGATCTCTATGAAGAACCACTCAGGAGGGTCTCAATTTACTTGACTTTGGAAAGAGGCAGGAAAGCTGGAGCAAAGTGACATGTGCACCCACTCCTCTCACCCCACATGCAACCCTCGTGGCCTGCCTCCACCTGGTGAGACGTCCCCAGCTCTGCCAACAAAGCAAAGAGATGGCCTTTCACTCTACATCTTAGCGCTCATGGCTCCAGTACTACGTTCGTTATTATACATCACTCTGAAAAGACAAAAGCTTCGCATTCCTTTAAGATTGCCTAGCATGCCTAGGTCCCCTGCGCCATGCTACAGGACCAACAATGCCCACAATGGGGAGAGGGAAGGAGCAGGTATGTGCCAGTGACACTGGCATGGAAGGCTGGAACACAGGAATATGGGCAATTCCAAACTAAGGAAGGTGAAGGAAGACTTAACAGCACCTGCTAAGCTTCAGCCATTTATCCAGCCTGAGAACACCTTGGCGCTGGAAATAGAACACTGACAACTCACTTGCCTATTTCCACAGAAGAGAGTCTAGGTTTTCTGAGACTGTGGCACGGAATTTACAACTACACATGTTTTTTTTTTGCAATCCCAGAAATGGCCCTCACCTCAATGAAACATGCAGACAGAGCCAGGGGGAAGGCAGCAACTTGAACTGGAACAGACAAGCGACTAATACAAGGACGAGAAGCAGCTTGCATAGCATACAGGTAGAGCAGAAGAGGCCTCTGGCCTTGGCAGCTCCCTAACAGAGGTGTCCTGCCCCTCCCCCATCTCTCGGGGTAAAGGAGCCACTGGGGGGTTCATCTGGTAGAAGCCACTTACAGGGAATCTTCTTGAACACTGTGTTGCACATGAACCGCTGGAAACGTTCAGCATAGAAGCCTGGGCGATGCACTGATACAGTGTCCTGCAAAGCAGAAGAGAAGACTGAAGTCAGAGACCTGCAGCCCGAAGGTATCTAGCCCAAAGTACATTTCCCCCAGACAGAAAAAAAGGCAAAACCTAGAATGGAAATAAAATACACATGGACGAAATTGAGAGGAAAATCTGGAGAGAGAGAGGCAGACTGGGCAGATCCTTCAGCATGCTGCCACTCACCCCGTCATGCACTAGCGCTTTCCACGAGTGCTCCAACTTCTTAACAAACCTGTGAAGGAAAATCTGCATCACCCACATTGTTACTGAATGTGTGACCTTAATAGCATTTCTTACTCTCTTTTTCAAGGGCTTTAAAGTAATGACAATATAAAACCCTATAAAGACAAAAGCTGGAAACGACCATCCATTGTGGTATGCAGGCTTAACAAAGGAGCAGGCATGGCAGTGCTCCTTCAGCACAGACACCAATGCTACTTCTAGCTAAGTCAATTATTTCCCTGAAACAGGCAGTTTATATATTACTGGCAAATAAGGAACAAAAGTATCACTTGTTGAGCCTGCAAATACTGACTCACACTTACAATCCCAGCTACCTAGGAGAATAAGGTACAAAGACTGCAAGTTTGAGGCTAGCTTGGGCAACTTAGTGAGACCCTGCCTCAAAATAAGAGGAGAGAAAAAAAAAACCTGGCATGTTGAGGCCCTGGTTTCAAAGTATGATCGCCAGGGCCATAAATAAATGAATGTATGTGTGAATAAATAAATACATAAAATAAATGAGTTGAAGGAACAGGTGTGCAACTGTACCTGGAAGGGAGGAAAGGGTAGTTAGATAACACTCTGATCAATACAACAAGTGTTCTTTAGTCCTCATTAGTACCTAAAATGTTACAGGGAAAAAACTGAGATCTAATATTTCTTCCTCCTCCTTCACTGTTTCACAGCCTCTCAGTTCTACAGGCTAATACTTTTTATGGATCATAAAAATACTCCTGTTTTGCCTCCATGGAAAGGGGAATGTGCTTTTGGCTTTATCCCAAGGCGGAGAATGACTCATCTCACAGGTTTTTCACAAAGAATCAGGCAGATGGTATGTCCTACCGTGGTACTTCCAGAGACTGACTCAGCCTTCCAGAAGGTATGTATCATGCTTGAGGAGGCAATAAGATAGAGAAGCCAGACAAAGCAGTAGTATCAGGGGCTGGAAGAATGGCTCAGTGGTTAAAGTGCTTGCCTAGCAAGTACTAGATCAAGTGTTAAGTACCAAAGCTCAATTCCCCAGAACCTATAAGCCAGGCGTGGTGGTACACGCCTGTAATCTCAGCACTTGGGAGGCTAAGACAGGAGGATAACAGTGAGTCCAAGGCCAGCCTGGGCTCCATAATGAGTTCAGGACTGGCCTGGGACGCAGAGCAAGACCCTGTCCCAAAAGAAAAAAAAAAGTAAAAACAAAGTAGACTATGTAAAACACCAGTGAGGTCAGCAGACAGACAACTAACTTTTCTTCCTTAAGGAAGAACTTAGCGACCAAGCCACCTGACAGAGATGGCTATCCGCACTCCCTCTGTCTCATTTGGGGTCCTTACCTGTAGGACTGTAGAATATCAATGATGCCAATATACAGCAGGAGCCTTTCCCCTTTACTATTGCGGGCAGGGATGCCACCCATACTGGGGAAGACAAAAAAAGGAGCAGTGAGGACTCTTTTTACATGACAGGTAGAGGCTTCTCCTAACCCTGAGTCAAATCAGAACAGAAAATGAGACTAAACATAACTGACTCATCCTCCATAAACTGACGCGACGATAATGCTTCCGCCAACCCTGAGACCCTCTCTGTACTATATACCATAACTTCCTCCTTTCAATCTCCTTGCCTGTTCCTACCACCCCAGTTCCAACAAAGAGACTAAAAGGGCAACCACTCAGAAACCTAGGGGATGTCCCTCCCGTTAACTCTAAACTTCCTCAGAATTCTTTTTTGTTGGTTTGCTGTGCTAGAGACAGAAGTCAGGCCCTTGCACATGCTAGGCAGTGCTTTACCTCTGAGCTATACCCTTGGCCTACTGCTAAACTTTTGTATCTAATTTATGCCTAATAAGACACTCATCTTTTCTTTGAAGCAGGGTCTCACTCAGTAGTTCAGGCTGATCCTGAACTCACTATGGAGCTCAGGCTGTCCTTAAGCTTATGGCAATCCTTCTGCCTCAGCCTCCCTAGGCATGTGCCACCATGCTAATCTTATGGTGCTGGGGAATCAAATCCAGGCATGTTGAGGCTCTGACTTCAAAGTCTGATGCCCAGTGGCATAAATAAGAAAATAAATGAATAAATTAAAGTTGAAGGACCTTATACAGGGCCTTATGCTTGTTAGGCAAGTACTTTAATTGCTGTGCTATTCCTTCAACCCCATTAAAGACTCTCATCTTGAGCATTATGTTTTAGGATACCTAAAAATGGAACTATCTGAAGGAGAGGATTCACAAATTCAAGCCCAACCTGGGTAACTTTGTGATTTAGCAAGATTCTATCTCAAAATCAAAAATAGGCTAGAAATGTAGGTCAATGTGAAGGGTGGGAGTAGGAACCAAAAAAAAAAAAAGGTACATTCAACAAAAGAAGCCTATAGTACATTACTGTGATAAAGCTGTAAGAGTTTATAGGCATGGACTAAGATTTTGAATATAGTTTTTAAGTGTCTGCCTTGCAAGTGCAAGGCCCTGAGTTCAACTCCCATGCACCAAATAAAGCTGGGCATGGCGGTGCATACTTATAATCCCAGCACTTGGGAGGTTGGGAGGCTGAGGCAACTGGACTGTCCTGAGTCCACAGCCAGCCTGGGCTATTCCAGTAAGTTCAGGTTCAGCCCGGGCTATAGAGTGAGATCCTGTCTCAAAAAAAAAAAAAAAAAAATAAATAATAAAAACAAAGAAAGAAAACTTTGTCACCTTTAATAGTTCTCCTTTCCAGATATACTAAAACTCTGAATTAAAGCCATCTTCCTTTCCTTTCATATTAAAAAATCTCATTCTCTGGTTCTATAAGCACTAATGTTGCCGGCTTAACTACTGATTCAAAGACATCCCTTCTTTCTAGAAATGAGGTACTTTCTTCAACAAAAAGAGCCATGAGACTTTGGTCATTCACGTTCCTGGTAACCCAAGCCTACTCACTGGTCATCCGTCTCCATAGTGCCACCCCGTCGAGCCTCGCCCTGGATGGATTCCATGGCGGTAGAATAGAGAGCTTTTTGGGGGGCCGGTCTACGAGTATCAACTGAGTACTGTGTTTCACTGTTCAAGGGCTCTCGCTGCGCATGATCTATGTTGTGGATCGACATTAAGAGACTATAGTCCATTATCTTGAAGCTCTGCAGCACCTAATGAAAGGAAAAAACACGATCTTAACCTTGGGAATTATCAGGAATTCTTTTTAGGATTTCATGATCTTATTCTGATTTTTTTCTTTTTTCTTTGAGACAGGATCTCTGTCATCTAGGCTGGCCCTGAATTTATCATGGAGCTCAAGCTGGCCTTAATCTCACAATGATCTTGGCTCAGCTTCCCTACTTCAAGTGCTGAGATTACAAGCCTGTGTCACTATGCCCAGCAAAGATCTAATTATTCCTTACAGTGAGTCTCCAGGGCTAACCACAGAATTATTCTTTGCTCTTTCTACTCCTTGGAAAACAGTATACTAACTTCCTCCGCCAGTCCACCAGTCCTTACACTGGTACTATAGAATCCACAGTGAGGGTCTGGTAAAAATATACTTTGTGATACAAAAGATCTCTTGCAGGATGTTGCATGATCCACTTCAAATCAGTTCAACATTTAGTGAATTCCCAACATGGTAGGTACTGAGCCTGTTTGTAGAGATATAAAGATACTTAGGAGGGTTTCTGGTGTTGAGGTGTAGCTCACTGCCAGAGCTCTTTCCAAGCATGAGAGATGCTGGGTATTCTGCCCAGTGTGAGAGAGAGGAGGGGTCCAGAGATACTGATTCTAACCTTAAGTGTATTACAAAATTAGAATAAAGTCTAACATGTGCAACAGTGGAAGTACTTATTGGTACTGAGAGTAAGGAAAAAGTCAAGAAGTTTTATATAATTTTGTTTTGAGACAAGGTCTCACTCTGTAGCCCAGGCTGGCCTTGGACTCACAGCAATCCTCCTGTCTCAGCCTCCCGAGTACTGAGATTACAGGTGTGCGCCACTATATCCAGCTTATGCAGTGCTGGGAAATCAAACTTGGGTACTTAGTACTTGGCATAGCATTTATGAGGCAAGCACTTTAACTGCTGAGCCATTCCTCTCACCTCCCACCCCCTTTTTAGGGGCGTAGTACTGGGAATCTCGCCCAGAGCCTTCCCACTGACCTATACCCCAGTCCTTATTTTTGAAATTTTTTTTTTTTTTTTGAGACAGGGTCTTACCTGTAGCCCAGGCTGGTCCTGAACTCACGATAGAGCCCAGGCTGGCCTTGGATTCATGATAATCCTCCTGTCTCAGACATTGCAGGTGTGTGCCACAACGCCCAGCTTATGTGGGGCTGGGGAATTGAACTGAGGTACTAAGCACACTGAGCCATTTCTCCAGCCCTATTTTTGATTTTTGAGACAAACGTATCTCGCGAAGTTGCTAAATTGGCCATGCTGGGCTTGAACTTGCAACCCTCCTGCCTCACCTTTCAAGACTGATGGTATTACAGGCCTGTGGCACCAAGTTCTTTGAAACTTTTTCCTTTTTTTAAGACAGGGACTTATTCAGTAGTCCAAGCTGGTCCTCAACTCATTACGTAGCCCAGGCTGGCCTTGAACTTATGGAAATCTAAGGATCACAGATGTGTGCCACTATACCCAGCCAAAAAGTTATATGTAAGTCAGTTTATGAAGAACAAACTGGATAAAACAGACATAAATAAAGGAAGAAAAGAGCAATGCCAACGCCTGGACCATAAAACAGCATGTGATATACAGTAAGGTCAGGTCTGGCCTGGGAGGCAAGGCTAAACCGGCAAGACAATGACCAGCACGCTACAGAGTCTGGACTGTGCCCTACTGTGCCCGAGGACTGGGTGTGAAGGGGGTACCGTCAACAACTGCAGCAACTCGCTCTGGCAGTATGGCTCAACCAATTGTGTCTTTGTTTTATGGGTGTGTATGGTACTGGGGATGGAGTCCAGTGCCTTCACGCTAAGCTTCCTGAGCCCATTCTTTATTGTTGATTTTGAGACAGAATCTCACTAAGTTGCTCAGGCTGGGCTCAAACTCGTATTCCTCCTACCTCAACATCCCAGAGTGCTAGAGTTACAGGCCTGCACCACCAGGCCCAGTTCCAAGAGTATTTTGATAGGTGAATGAAGAAATGAAAACAGCCTTAGATACATTCCTCCATATGGTTTTAGAAACCTTGGACGCACTGTCTAGTCCTTGCAACTACAGATAGACTAAAATAGAAAAATGACACAGTGGTTAAAGCACTTGCCCAGCAAGCTCAAGGTCGGGGGTTCAATTCCCCCATATTACATAAGCTGAGTGTGGTGGCGCACACTGTACTCCTAGCACTTGCAAGGCTGAGGCAGGAGGATTGCTGTAAGTTTAAGGCCAGCCTGGGCTTCATAGTGAGTTGAGGACGGGTATGATCTACAGAGTGAAACCCTGCCTCAAAAAAAAGGAAGGAAGGAAGGAAGGAAGGAAGGAAGGAAGGAAGGAAGGAAGGAAGGAAGGAAGGAACTGACAGCAACTATCAAAATACAGAAAATTTTAGGAAGAATTGGGAAGTAATCTCTAGCATCTAGATGATGTCTGGAGAGGACAATTCTATGAAGTAGAGAGCAAACAAAAGGCACAATACTGTGGGTCAAGGCAGTAATAAGTGATGAGAAAGAAAAATAAGAATGGAAGATGGAAGCCCTGTGGGCAGGAGGCAGTCTCCTCCTAAAGATTAAGGATATAAGCGCGTGCGTGCGTATGTTTATATATGAAGCCAGGTGTGGTGGCACAGTCTGTAATCCCAGTTGTTGGGAAACTGAGGCAAAAGGTCTGCCAATGAGTTCAAGACCAGCTTGGACTGCAGAGTATGACCCAGTCTCAAAAAAGTAAGAAGTCATGTATCTATAGATACTGCCAGTCTACACAGCTGCACGATTTTCTTCAGCAGTACTCACATTCTAAGTTATAAATCTGAATTTGGCAAACCCAAAATCTAAGGAATGATGATGCTGGTCTGAAAATAAGTAAAGCCTGAGTGCCATGTCCATGCCAGCTAGAGAAAAAAAAGCAAGCCCAGCCCAGGGGGAAGGGTCAACAGGGAGAAAGCAAAGTGTACATGCATGGCAACAAGCTAATTTAAAGTCATTTTAAATGCAGCCTAGGACATACGCAGCCAAGGAACACAGTCTCACCTCCCACCGAATAACTAAGAATAACTCAGCTGCTTCAGTGTCTGAGAACTCAGATGCCTGGTGTCTGAGAGTGAAATACAGAGAACTCACCAAACAGTCACGCTGAAGGGTCTTACACAGAGCATTATACATGTCAGCATCTAAGAACAGACCATCAGGCATGTCCTGTAGGAAGTCCAGATCTTTAAAGGTGGGGAGAAGCTTCTCTCGCTCTTTTTGAGAAGCACGACGTTTGTAGGTTGAGCCCTTGAGGTCGTATTTGATATGCATCTTGACAGACCGTGGTAGGAGATTGTTCATAACCACAATTCGTATGTTCTTGCCACCTGCCTGCACACAATACAGTCCATAGAATTTAGGCAGCAAAGTTCGAGGGTTCTGGTTGAGGTTCTGAGGACACAGAAGCAAAAATGATACAGTAAGTTAAATGATTTTCAGTAAAACTCAAGGGCAAAAGTTGCCATCTATCCTCTCTTTGTCTCCTACATGGGATTGAGGTTTAGTCTGTCTGCCTATAAACCCACATATTTCCTACAAAATTTCCAATACATACATATCAAAGATAAGATCACCAAGAAGCCAAGCCACAGATTCTCCACTAAAATATCCAGTGAGGATACCAAACACATAATGGATGAGTTGTGCCAAGAATGTTGGGGCTGGAGGAATGGCACAGCAGTTAAAGCACATGCCTTGCAAGTGCAACGCCCTCAGTTCAATTCCCCAGCACCACCACATAAAGTTGGGTGTGGTGGAGTATGGCTGTAATTCCAGCACTCAGGAAGCTGAGGCAGGAGAAATGCTGAATTGTCGTGAGTCCAATGCCAACCTGGGCCACAGAGCAAGACTCTGTCTCAAAAAAAAAAAAAAAAAAAAAAAAAAAAAAAAAAAAAAAAAAAAAAAAAAAAAAAAAAAAAAAAAAAAAAAAAAAAAAAAAAAAAAAAAAAAAAAAAAAAAAAAAAAAGAAAAGAAAAGAAAAGAAAAAAGAAAGAAAGAAATAAAGGAAAGAATGTTAAAGAAGTCTTAACCCCTTGGGCTGGGAGTGTAGCATACCTCAGTGGTTAAAGTATTTGCCTAGCAAGTGCAAGGTCCTGGGTTCAAGTCCCAGGACAACATAAACTGGGTATAAGGATACATACATGCCTATAATCCTAGCACTCAGGAGACTGAGGCTGCCATGTGTTAAAGTCCACACTGATCAACATAGTGAGTCCAGAACTAGCCTGGACCACAAAGTGAGAGCCTGACACAAAAAAGAAAAAAGTAAAGTCTTCAGCGCTGCTGGGTGATACAGACCTATACCACCAGCATTCTGTGGGGCTGAGGCCACATATCCCAAGTTCAAGTCCAGCTGGGCAACTTAGTGAGACCCTGTCTCAAAATTAAAAATAAAATTGGGAGCACAGGGATACACCAAGTTCTTACCTAGCACACACAAGGTGCTTGGTTTGATTCCTCAGCACCACATAAAAATTGTAATCCCAGTACTTGGGAGGATGAGGCATGGGGATTGCCAGGAATTTGAGGCCAAACTGGGCTAAACAGAGAGTTCAGGACCAGCCTGGACTGGAGAGCAAGACCCTGTCTCATGAATGAGCCAACAAATATAAATACAAATGTGCTGTGAGAGCTGGACCTGATGAATAGCACAGGCCTGTAATCCTAGCACTCTGGAAAGGCTCAGGTGAACAATGAAAGGTTCAAGCCCAGCCTGAGAAATTTACAGCAATTTAATGAGATCCTATTTCAAAATCAGAAAATAGGCTGGAGATATAACTCAGTGAAGCCCTGGGCTGAATCTCCAATATCACTTAAAAACAACAAATAGAAAAAAACACTGAACTCTCAGCCCATATTCCTAGAGAGGGGCTGGAGGAATGGCACAGCGGTTAAAGCACTTGCCTTACAAGCACAAGGCTGGGAGTTCAATTCCCCAACACCACGTAACACTGGGCTTGGTGGTGTGCCTGTAATTACAGCACTTGGGAGGCTGAGGCAGGCCAAATATCCTGAGGCCAAGGCCAGCCTGGGCTACACCAGTAAGTTCAGGACCAGCGTGGGCTACAGAGTGAGACTCTATCTCAAAAAAAAAAAAAAAAAAAAAAAAAAAAAAAAAAAAAAAAAAAAAAAAAAAAAAAA
>PVKB01007857.1:0-25891 GCA_004027205.1 Ctenodactylus gundi
AGCTGATCGGGGGACACTCGGGGCGCACGTAGGATTCCACCACCACCACCCTGTGGGCTAATTCTCAAACCACGTTCCAGTGAGAGGGTTGGGCACTTTTGAGCTGTGCAAGCCACAGGCATCTTACGTGTCTTTGCTTCTCTCTTGGGACGTGCATCCCTGTTGAGTTTCTTTTCTTTTCCATAGACCTGAATCCCCTGACCTTTGTCTTAGACTACTCCATAATGGTCCACTGAGCCAAAATTCCATTAGTTTTATACCCCTTTTGTTTAAATATGCAGAAAGTGCAGCACACAACCTGCCTTTAAAAGCAATTTCTCTATCGTGGCATTGTGCATTTTGACTAACCATTATATATTTGCATGCAACTTTGCTCAAGTAAGCAATTTCCGTTAATGTCAACCTTGATGAACAAGGCAGCATTAAGGCAACACTTAAACGCTAAAGGGAGACGTGGTTAAGTGAATCTAAATAAACTAACAGTGAAGATATCATAATTAGTCTCAGTGCCTGCTTGGAGTAAATTTTCATTCCAAAATTCCATATGTGTTTTTTAATTGTTACTTTACCAGTATTCATTTAAGAAACATTCAGCAATTAAACATAGCAGATTTTCCAATAATAAAGTTGGCTAAATAAAACTCAGCAAAGTTTAATGGATTCATGTTGCTACAAGAGAAAATTTCATGCTGTGTATAAATCAATCTTGGTCTTTGTTTCCAGTGTTAGTTTGGGAGCACATCGCTGAGGTCATAATGTCAGTGCCGGCAGAGGGAAGGAGCGTGCACCCAGGACTTGCAGGTAAATTAGCCCAGTTTGGCAAACGGCCTTGATTCTCAAAATCACACAAAACTGTCAGAACACTGAATTTGGATATTTTAAATCTGTGGGACTTACACGGTGCTTTGATTTCAGTTTCTATTGGGGACCGAGCCCAGCGCCTCCATATGGAGCTGCATCTGAGCCCATTTTTACATTTTTGATTTTGAAGCAGGGCCTCTGTAAATACCTAGTTTGCCCAGCCGAGGCTCAAACTTGTGATCTTCTTGCCTCAGGCTCCCAGAGTGCTGGGATTACAGGTCTATTTCCCCAGACCCTGTTTATTCTGATTTTTTTGTAAATTTTATTTTTCTAGAGTATTTTTAGGTTCACTGGGAATTTGAGAAGAAGATAGCATTTCCCTACATGTCCTCAGCCTAGCGTGGGTTCCTGTGAGCACGTATGAACGCACGCGCGCGCACACACACACACACACGCGCACACACACGCACAGAGCCATTTCTGCTGTCGATCTCTTGCATCAGAGAGCTGTTTGTGATGATGACAGCCCTTGCACTGACACTGTGTCACCCAGGAACCTGGGCTGCGTGTTGCTGTTGGACCTTCTTTGGGTCTGGAAGACACGACTCGACGCAGGCCCACCATTACGGTATCATACAGAATATTCCCTCCACACTAAAAACCCACCCGTTCACTCCCCCTTTCCAATGTCTGGCAACCACTGATTTGTTTTTCCCACTATCTCCACAGCTGTGTCTTTTCTCGAAAGTCAGGCAGGTAGAATCACACAGCAGGAAGCCTTCCTGGTGGCCTGCTTCCACGCGGTAACCTGCCGCTACCTTTCCTCCCTGTTCCTTTGTATCTCTAACTTGAGAGCCCGTGTCTCTGTACCATGAAGTACCATCTCATTACGTAAAGTACCGCAGTTAGCCCACTCGTCTACCGAAGGACCTCTAAGCTGTGTTTCTCGATTTTGCCAAAGATGAGCCTACACATTTTTTGTGCAAGTTTTTTTGTGAATGTCAACGTTGAACTCTTTGGGGTAAATATCAAAGAATACCATTACAGATGGTAAGTACAGGCATAGTTTACAAGATCCTGCTAATTTGTCCACCAAGATGGCGACATTCTGCGCATTCCCACCAGCAGCGACTGGGCGTTACCGTTGCTACATGTCCTAACCAGCATTTGATGATGTTAACGTTCCTGACTTTGACCATTCCAATGTGGAAGATAGTTGTTAATCCTTTTATATCACAATTCCACTGTTGTTGTGGGGAAAAAATAACTATTTACTGCTGCAGCATAGCTCCAGAATTCAAACAGGTAACCTGTGCCTGTTTTGAACTAAATGTTTTTGCAAACCTGTCTAAAGTGTCTATACTCTGTATGTGAGATTAAAATTGGTAGAGCAGCTTAAAAGCAAAACTCAGCACAGATGCGGTCAGTATGGAAGGTGAAAGTGATCACCCCCACTCATCAGCTGCACGCATGACACAGAGCTTACACTTTCGGGAGCGTGAGACTTTCCTCAACCATAAATATACTGTCCTGTTTTTAATTTTCACATTTATATCCAAGTGGGATACAATGGAGCTATGGGTTTCACTGAAGCCTGATCACTTGTTTATAGGTAAATTTTAATATTCTCCATAAATTTCCTGGATTTTTTTTTTTTGGAAGAAAGGGATGTGTGTTTGAGGAGCAACTGTGAGTTCGTGCCACCCCTTACCATCTCCTCTATCAGTGTTTCACTGATTGGTGTTA
The DNA here is from genome assembly GCA_004027205.1 of Ctenodactylus gundi. Lineage (NCBI taxonomy): Eukaryota > Metazoa > Chordata > Mammalia > Rodentia > Ctenodactylidae > Ctenodactylus > Ctenodactylus gundi. The sequence goes on from PVKB01007857.1 coordinate 2,548, forward strand.
CGTCATCAGTTGTGAGGGATTTAAAGATGTTAGAAGAATACTTTTCACCACACGTCAAAGACCTATAATCTTGGCACTTGGGGAGTGTGAGCAGGAAGATCTCACGTTGGATAGAGCTGGTCCTGGCCACCTCAGGCCGCTCCTCAAAAACCAAAACTAAATAACAGAGGATTGGGAACGCAGCTCAGTACCAAGACCCTGGGTGGTGATCTTCAGTCCTACCATATGCATACAAGAAACCCACAAGGGATTGTTTAAATGTAAATAATAATAATATATGACCTTAAAGAAATTAGGATAGCATTTTACAAAAAGAGAAAAAATAGTAATATTTTTATCTCAGTAAAAGACAACTGATTTTTCAGAATATTTTTTAAATGGTGGTGAGGTAGAAGAAAGTTTCAAATATGGAAGTCCCTAGACCTGGGCTCTTTCCGAACAGCCCGTGAGAGTCATGCGAAAGAGGCTTAGTATGTGAAAGACCTGGGAAAGGTCGTTGTGGCCTTTTGTATTGGCCATCAACTTGACTGGCTTGAGGGCCGCCTGGGGGATTTGTATGAGCCACATACAGGCATGTTTGGGCGGGTCGCGGAGAGGGAACCTTGGGGTGCACCTGCTCCCCGGATCCTTCCTCTATGGTGCTGTCCCTGGTGGTGTTTTGCTTCTAGCCATCCCTAAGTGAACGGCTTCCACCCACCAGGTGCGTCAGCAGTGACGTTCCTGCCTGGAGCGGCCGGCCATGCAGGGCAGCCTCTGAAACCAGGAGCCAAACCATCCACCTTCTCCTCTGAGCTGCCTGTCAGGCGTTCTGTTCCAGTAGAGGGACAGTGCTGTGGCCGTGTGTTCCGTGATGCCTGAGGTCTCTCTAGTGACAGAGGCTGGCCAGTGCTGTGGACAGAGCCCTCGGGGTGCAGGCCTCGCCACTCCGCTCTCCACTTCCAAATGCCGCCCCTTCTCCCAGCCCTTGCGAGCTGCACTCCACTCTGCACAGGTCCGAGGAGGGAAACGCGCCAGAACGACCCTGACGGTGGCAGGTCCTGTCCGTGAGATCCTGCTGTGTCAGTCCCCGGCAGCTGTGTGAGGGCGTCGTCCGCATCAGCCCCTGCGCTGCAGAAGGGCCAACACAGGGTCCTGCATATTCTGTAGGAAGACTGTACTTGAAAACACACCTCACGGAAAGATACGGGCGCTGTCCAAAACACACATGCTATCTGCATTACAGCGCTGGTGGCCACACGTGCGCTGTTTCTCCCGGTTCCTCCAAGAGGGCAAAGTCCGGGGGGCTTCCTCATCGCCAGACCCTCCACAATGTACTCGGCTGCCCGTCTTCCACACTGTCCACGGGGGCAAGGACCACACCTGCAGTCCCACCTGCCGGCTTCTCTGGCATGCACCGGCATGCACCATCTCCTCTTCCTCATCTACCTGCTGATACTTGACTACCTCTTTGCCAATCTTTCACTAATTATCTTTAATTTTCCACGCTGGGATGCAATTCAGGATCTCTGCACCAAGCTACTTCCTCAGCCTCATATTTTGGTTTTTGAATCTGAGACAGGGCCTCGTTAAATTGGTCAGTTGTCCAGGCTGGTCTGGAACTTGCGATCGTCCAGCCTCAGCCTCCCGGAGTGCTGGGATGACAGGCCTGGTGCAGGCTTGGCTTAATTATCCCCATAATCGTGAGGCCACAGAGCAGCCCAATGCCAACCTCAGGATGCTAGTCTAGATTTGCAATCGTCTCTGCGGAAAGCAAGTGCAAAAAAAGGAAAGAAAATCTCGCGACATACCTGACTACATTCCACACACCCAGAGATTGGAGTGTGAACACACACCCGTGCTACGAGCGGCCCTGGGAGACTTGGCTGTCTCCCCCTCAGAACAGGCTTCGGACACACAGAGAGCACGTTGGTTTTTTGCACTTTGATCTCCTTTCTAAGTATGGCACTTCAGTTCTGATTTTAATTAATTTCTAGGTCCCAGTTCCGTGTTTATGTTTCTCCACAGTTATCATGTTCCTTAGTATTACATGTTTTTGAGACGTCATCATGCCATCTATCTTGGGGGGCTGCGTCCTGCGTACTGAGTCCCCTCCCCTCGCCGCCCTGTGTCCAACTCACTCCAGGCAAGGCGCATTCTCATGTCACTAAACAAAGCTCTACCGAAATGACAAAGTTGTGCTTAACAACAAAATATTTTATACCACTGTATTTTAAAACAGAAATTCTTCGTATTATTTAAAAAGAACTGTAAAGTTCGGTGCTGCAGCCACCACAGCCTGATTTCTAACACTCAACAGCCACACGTGGCCAGCAAGCACCACACGGACCAGCATGTACAGGCCAGGCATCTTCCCTGCACCCCTGCAAGTGCTTCCCCGGGGACAGGGAAGGAGACGGTCAGAAAACAGCCGTGATGGGGCAAAATCGGAATCTCTGTGGAAACACCTTCAGCAAACCAGCGACTGGGGTCTGGCCCAGCTTCCCCCAGCGCACCTGCTGTGGTCGTCGCATTCCGAAGCAGATGGATTGGTATGGAGGGGTCCGACCTGTGAAAACCTATGAGGGCGGCAGAAAGATGTTCCTTCAGTGGAAATAATTTTCTTCAACTTCAGTGTGGAAAATCGATGTTTCGTTTTTGTTTCTTGTTTTTCTTTCTTTTTTTTTTAATAGCAAATAGCATTCTGTCTAAGTTAGCATTACCTAAGTAAGCCTTAAAAAGTTTGCCAAAAAATTCCTTAACTTGGAAAAGAGCCTCTTAGGTCATCAAAGTCCAAGTGCTTATCTGCACCTGGCGACTCAGGCCTGTCGTTTATCATTCTGGGAGGCTGAGGCAGGAGTATCTCAAATCCAGCTTGGGCAATTTAGCAACTTAGTAAGACATTGCCTCAAAATCCAAAAACAAAGACTTTGGCTGGGGATGTCGCTCATTGCAAAAGCTCTGGGCTCGATCGCCTGTGTAACCCCCAAACATGCTCACGTTAAGGAAACGGTGAGTGTCATGTGGCGAGTTTCAGGCGACAAGTGGCGCCCTAGTGGGGGGGAGGGGCGAGGGCAGCGCCCGGCCCTCCTCCTTCCGGCCCTCCTTTCCCCACTCCCACCTGCCTTGGTCCAGGTGCACCAGGAGCTCCCCCGCCGGCCCGCCTGGCCCACCCTCTTCCAGCCATCTCTGTCCTTCACAGGTGACCCTGGCGTTTCCTCCCCAGGCAGGTCTCACCGGCTGCTCCGCCTGCCCCCGCCCTCCCGGTGCCTGCTGGCCTGGTGCCCTGTCCTCCTTGCCACCTGCAGCCGGCGACGCAGGGCGTCTGCACCCCACGGAATCCCGGGCACGGCAGGAAGCGTCTGCTCTAGGACGGGTCGCGGTGCTCCGCCCCTGCCCTGTTCCCCACAGCTGCCCCTCTGAGGTCCTCCCTGCCTTCCAGCTCCACTCCCAGGCCAGAGCCAGGGCCCTTGTCGGGCGCCCCTTGCGCCCCAGACCAGCTCCGGTCTCCGTGGTGCTCTCAGCATCACCGCTGCCGCCTCCTGCCCTGCGCTCCCTCCCAGATGGCTTCCAGCTGGAGACCCCATTTGGTGCCGGCTCTGCAGCCCCCGCAGGACCGGTCACCAGCCACTGGCTCCGTGGGCACGACCCCAGCCCGCTCTGACGCTGCTCACAGGCACTTTCCGGGGGATGTCCGGGAATGTCCACGTGAATACGAAAACACTGCCCTCTCCTCCCCACACACCTTCCTCCCTGGGGGACCAACTGGGACCCCATTGTCTCACTCCCCTCGGTTTCACGTCGTGGGGGGTCTCGGTCCGGCACCCCGAGCGCACACAAGGTGGGAGAGCCACGGGCTCCACCTTGTGTCACCGTCCACAGTCTGAGCCCCGCTTCCCTCGCTCCCACTTCCACGCCAGGGGCGGCTTTACTCGCCCGTGTTGCAGGCCCGGGCTGGGGACCTGCGCTCCCTTTGGCTGGGTGGCTTCCAGGCTCGTCCTCCGTGGGCCCCGGACATCCCCTCCACGCCTTGGTCCACTGGGTCCCAATTCCAATCTTTGCCTCTCCCGCCCGAATTGCTGAGGTCTCCCCTGTACCTCAAACGCTCTGTGCACCTGGTGGGCACAGCCACCCCGCCCGGCCAGCTGCCCGCTGGGCCATGCGACATGGACACCTCATTTGGATACCTCTTCCACGAACTCGCAGGCGTAGGAGTCACTGCCTTGGGACCGCGTCCTTGGTCTCCTTGGACTGATCTTCAATGCGAAGTCCTACAGAATTGAAGGCAGAGCGGTCCCACACCTGCTGCCTCCCACTTGGGAACATTTTTTTTTTTTTTTTGGACATGGCTTTTAGTTCTTCTGAACTAGAAGACAGATGAGGGTCAGACACACGTTGATGCATCTGTTATACATGCAGCTGTTCCGTAAATCTTCAGGGGATGACTCCCACTAGACTTCCCGTCACCAAATTCAAACTTGCCTACGTGTTTCTGCGCACATGATTTGGAAGACTATTTACAGCCAGGTGTGTCTGTCTTGCTACCCGTCAGCTTAGCTGTTGAATTTCCGCCTCTTCATCTTAGTCTTCTGTTTTCTCTTGGCTCACAATCCAATTTGCTTGAGCAACTTCATTCATGAGATAAATCAACTAAATCTCAGTTTAATAAAATTGCCCATTATGTGTGATTCTCTCATTACTTACATCAAATACTTGAATGCGGTTGTCTGCATGTTTTTACATAAATTACGTTTCTTGTGATACACCAGAGTTTTGTGTTCTTCTTTGTATAATGTAATAATCACCGTCCTTCATTAGAATATCATAGTTTAATATCATCATAGGAATAGATGATATTTTCAAATAGAAGAACAGAACAATGTGCATTGTTTAAAGTGTATCTTCTCAGGAGAAGCCTGGCCAGGGATGATTTATCATGCAGATTATTTCAGGATGGGAGTGACTACCAACTGTGTGGACCCCGGAGATGTGCCTGAGCCTTTTAGACAGGAACCGCACGGCTCCATCTGGGATCAAGTGTGTGACCAAGTAACACAGTGGGATCCATGCTGTCTGAAAGAATGTCCAATGCGTCCTCTCATTCTTCTCCACCTTACAGTAGCATGTGGTCATAGGTAGGCTTCTACTACAAAGGAAATGCGGCCAGTGTCACTGAGAAAACCCATACAACCATGTGGCGCATGGTTTCTGCACTGGATGGCCAGCACTAAGTTGGAGCACACTCCACCTCATTCTAATGGAGAAAAAAGGCTTAAGGATGACCTACTCATTTTTTCTTGGCTGGTAGTACAACACAAGAATCTACAAAACCAGAACCTCACATCAGTAAGACACCCTCCCTTACGGTGTCCCCTGCATCCAGAATCCTGACATTGATGATTTTCTGGGATACTCTGCTTTCGAGTGTGGGCTGGACCCAGTATCTCACTTCTACAGATCAAAACATGGCCCAACTCAGAAAGTGTAACTCTGAGGTTAGGTTATAAAAAGACTAAGGCTTCTACCTCTCTCCTGCCTCACTTTCTCTGGGAGAAGCCAACCTCTGTGTCTGAGTTAGCCTCCGAAAGATGAACATGGTACAGGATTAAGAGACCACCAGCAACCACATGCATGAGCTTGGAAGCAGGGCTCCAGCGCCCCCCTGCCCCCACGTTGGGATTTGGTCTTACAACAAGCTGACTGTAACTTTCAGAGGGATCTGAGGCCAGAGGTAACCAGGTAAGATTCTTGACCAACAGAAACCATGGGATAAGAAACATTTCTTAATTTTTAGCCTGTTATGATTTAGACAAACTATTTTCCACCTCCATTTCCAGTGATCAATGAAACAAACACATTAGAAAAACATTCTCTGCTACAAATATGAAATTACTAGAGCTAGCAAGCGAACACTAGGGCACATGAATATGAATTTCAGAGGATCAACCAAAACTTTTTACTGTAAGTATGTCTCACATAATATTTGGAACATATTTGTCCACAAAAAAACCCCAACAAACTTGGGTCGGAAGCCAGGTGTGGTGGTACACGCCTGCAACCATATTGCTCAGGGAGTCTGAGACTGCAAGTCTGACAGCTAGGAATGTACAAAGGTCCTCGGATTGATCCCCCGTATTAGGAAGCAGAAAAAAATAATCATCTTGTTTTTATTTGAATTTCAGACTCAGTGGGAATCCTGTCGCTTGACGCAAAGCAGGAGACAGGTGCGTGGCGTTATTCTTACTTAGCCTGTTGAGTATTGAGCGAGAGACAGGCCACGGTGACCCAGGGACACAGAAGGAGCCTGGGTGGGGAGGCAGGGAGAAATGTCATCCCCTTTCTGAATCAATCCACTTGGAACAATTGTAGACATGTTCCCATCGTTAAAAGAGTATGTTACCTGGGCTTAAAGTTACCTGAAGTATATTCACTCCTGTAACTCCGAGTAGGTGATGCCGTGGACTGGAGGTGAAATCTGATCAGATATCCACACTCTCCCCTTCCTGGGAATCCTCTCTTCTCGTGATGTCACAACAGCAACTTCGAAGCAGAATTCAAAATCCATCACAGCTCCATACTTCAAACCCTAGCTTCCTAATGTGCAGACATCACGGCCACGGCCCATTCCTGGACCGATGAGCACGCCAAGGGGATGCTGGGAGCTCACGGTTTAGACCTAGACCATTTTCCCTTGCCTGAGCCAATCAACTTTGAGGAAGAAGGGTGGAGGGTGGGACTAACTGAGGAACGGAGGGGCACTGAGCTGCAGGGGCATGGCTGGTCCACAGGGGAGGATGTCAGAGCCGTTGTAAAGAAGTGCCAGGTGGCAACGCCAGAGGGCGCAGTGGTGGGGCCTTCGTGGCCATGCTGACAGCGCCCGTCTTGACAGTAAAATGCTAGGAGGAAACAGGTCTAAGCGAGAATTTGGGCCAAACATTCCACCGCCACCTTTCTACTCCATCTGCCACGGGAGCAGCCGCCGTCCGTTCTGCATGGCAGATTGAAATGAAGCCTCCCAGGGGAGGAAGTGGGTCTCCCGCCGGGGGCTCCGACCTTGAAGTGCAGGGAAAAGAAATTGAGCTCTGCGGTATCTGCAACCCCGACTCCAGTGTTTCCGTTGTATTTGTAATAGGTTTGGAAGGTTATTAAGTCTTTGACACACTATGGCATACGCAGACACGACTCCCCACATCTACACCCCTACACGGAAGTTCTAGATACAGCCAGCTATTCAAAATTGTGGGTCCTGCATCCATGTACCAATGAACCACAGGCTAAAAATATTTGGAAAAAAATACAGTTCATTCCAGAAAGCAATGCTGAATTTGCCACGTTCTGAGACCCTGGCGAGGTCACATGTGGCCCAAGCACCCTGCGGCCCTCCCTCACTTTGCAGTCCCTCTGTGTCCTTCCTGTGCTCCTTGCTGGGGCACCTCACGCGCCCCTCCTCTCTGGACTTCGGACGTCACCCTCAGAGTGTTGCTTATTCCCTGAAGAACACTGCGTAACACTCACTCACAGTCTGCACCTTGTACGTAGCTTCGCCATGCATGCTGAAGATGATGTAGGTGTATGGATTCCCTGCCCCACCCCACCCCAGGGCAGGGCCCCACAGATGGCAGCATTCCCAGGGTCTGGAACCCAACCCCACGGGTGTCCAGGAACTCCTGTGGGGCGGGGCGAGTGACCACGCGCCACTTTTGTAGGAACTGCGCTCCTGTCTCCCGGATGAGAGTTGGGGATGGTAGAAAACAGGAGTGGGCGGGAACGCTCACAGCAGTGACCACGTCTGCCAAGAGTCGTGCTATCTGAGGAAGCACGCGAGACCCTGACCAGCAAGAAAGATCACTGCTGAAAAGTGATTTTTAGTTACTTCTTTCTGGGGACAATCGAGCTCAAGTCACAGAGGAAATACCCCAAAGCCAGCCAATTAAATAAAACCATTCCTACGCGGTGACCTGCACGGCGGCGACGTGCTGAGGACGGCGGGCCTTCTACTGCTCAGCTTCCAGCTGACTCTGCTTGTAGTCCTGGTTGCTCTTTCACTGTGCCTGGCTTCAGGGGCCCTTTTTTTTCTTTTACTTTAAATACGTTTTGATTGTTCAGTAGAATATTTTTAATTCATGGGCAGCCACCTGGGATTCTACACATATGTGCTGATTCTTAAACACTACGAGGACCAAAGGGACGGAACCCCAACAAGCACTGTGACCTCCACGCGGGCGGCGCGAGGGTTTGTCTGGAGCAGGCGCCAGGAGGGAAGCACCAGCCACGCGGGCGCACTTCCTCGTGGCGGAAATCCGAAACCAAGAAACGCTAGCCGCACACAGCGCTCACGCAAACACCGTGCTCCCACTTCGAGGCGACTTTCGTGGCAAAAACGATGCCGCAGCCGGACAGCCGGGACAGGCCTGCCGCGCCCGCACCCCGGGAGGCTGAGGCAGGAGGACCTGTCTGAAAACCAAAACCGGAACGGACTGGGGCCGGAGCTCCGCGCAGGCCGCGGGCCTGGTCCCAGCACCAAGCTGGTGCATGCGGGAGCTACCGCCCGCAACACGGCGTCAGAAGCAGAATGCGGCCTGGCTTACACCGCGCCGGGCATGCTCACGCAGCAGGGAAAGCAACGGGCACGAGGGCGGAGAGAGGGGTGCCACAGTGGGAGCCGGGCCTCGGCGCGAGCGCCGCCTGACGGCCACCGGTCTCTGCTGCATGGCCACGGCGCGCCTATGGCCAGCCGCGCACGGGGAGCAGATGACCGACAGGGCGCTCCACAGGCCGGCCCGGCCAGCCGCACCAGCCTCTGGAGCAGCAGAACACCGCCCTTGGGACTCCGAGGCACAGGATCGGAGTGACCGCGTGGCCTCCTGTGTCGGCGGCTGTGGCCAGCTCCCAGCGCGTCGGTGCGCAGAGGGCCTCCCATCCAGGGGGTGGAGCTGCCTCCCAGTCCCTGCCAGGATCCCCGCCATCTCGGCGCGTGGGCTCCACGAAGCAGGAGCAGAGATCACGCCTCAGCTGCGCACCTCTCAAAGAACCGCACCGCCCTGCCCCCGGCAGCCAGTGTGTCCCGCAGCCTGAGCCCCAGCCCTGGGACAGACATGACGCCCGTGGGAAGACACGGGACACAGCCACAGGGTCAAGACGGGCCTCCAGCTGGCCGCGCTTGGCCCTAGGATGGACCCTGCGACCGCGTGAGAGGAGCGTGAGCTCAGTGGAAAGGCTCCTGGTCGGCATTTTGGCTCTCTCCCTGCTGGAGACACGTGCTCCCCTCTGAGATGTGGGGCCGCCGTGGCGCAGCTCCACCGCACAGCCACCACACGGCCGCACCATCTCAGCCGCCAGGTGCCACTGCACTCCGGCCCGCGTCTGGCTGGCGAGGGCGCCGTCCACTTGCACTGTGCTCCTGTGCGCGTCAGGACAGACACCTGGACGCACGGCGGTCTGAGGCCCGCTGTCCCTGCGTCTGCTACACAGAAGCCAGGGCCTCGCCGGCAGCAGCGGGGCCACCCACGTCGTCGGCTGGCATCACTTTTTGAGTGGGAAGAAATGTGGGCAACCACACGTGTCTTTTCCCCTCCCCGCGCCCCCGTTCCCATGCGGCACCCTCTCCCTAGCCCACGCTGTACTTTCTGCACCCTCTGTCCTGCTGTTGACCCGTGGTGGGTTGGGGAAGAGCCTGCAGTGGAACGACGTGGGCACGCACTTCTAAGCCGGCACCGCCATCTGCCACGGGCTGGGGGCTCCGCTCCGCACCATGAAGACACCCCAGCACCATGCTGGCTTTCCTTCACATCGAAGCTGCGTTCATCATCCACGAGCTTCATGTCTCCAGCACAGGACTTCAAGACCCAAGTGGCCCCACAGCGGCCGGGGCGGCCCCAGAAGCCGGCAGTGCGCACTGCTTGGTAACTTGGGGTCACTGCACAGTTTGCACATGTCTTGTACATCCGTAGGTTGCCAGACTGAGCCACCCAATTCTCTCTTCGCTAACCAGGATAGGGCACAGTTCAAATGGCTCGCCAGTGCCAGTGGGTCACCGGGGAGCAAAAGCAGGTGCTCCGCAGCAGCCCGGACCTGGAGCCCCCTAACACTGCACCAGAATGCCGGGTCCATTCGCCACCCAGCACATGGCTGCGTCACCAGCCGGGCCAGAGTTCACCTTGGCGCATGTGCTGGAAAATAGGTAAGAAGGCATTAAAGCCATGAGACACGACCCAGGCTTCCCGTGAACCCCGCCACGTGGGTCCGGTGCCCACTATGCGTCCATAGCAACAGTTTCATGCCATCTGCAAGGTGAACCCCAACAGAAACAGAGCGAGATGGTCTATTATTTTTCGGTTTTTAAATGCTGATGTTGAAAGTTAATTTTTATTAATATTCGACTAATCACAAGAAAAGCATCCATTCCAGCCCCGGAAACTCTGTCCATTCTGCTTGCTTGTAACCCACCCGCAAACGCCTGCGAGCCAGTGAGCCAACTCTGCCTCATTCCGTGGAAACGGTAAGTGCTGGCTGCGTGGCTGACCCGCCACGAGCGGAATCACAGAAGTGGGACAAGTTCTCCGCCAGGGTCAGCTCTGTGTGGTGCTCACGCACGTGCACATCCTTACATACTTTAAATTCTCGAGTATTTCTGCAGTGCTAAACATCAACGCCGCCAGACAAGGAAAGCCCCAGCACCAGAGGCGCTGGGCTGCCGGGTCCCGGTCAGTTGCACCGTGCGGTTCGGTGCGCTGTTCTACCGACGACAGGTGAGAAAATGGAAAGAGACGTGGCAGACTGCGGTCTTCACTGTCGGATGGGAAGAGGCATAAAGGTTTATGGCTTGCACTTTGTTGTAATGAATTTGCTCTTTTAAGTCCCCAAAGCTCCTAACGCAGTCCTGGCCCAAAGTGCACAGTCTTCGTGTATTTATTGAGCTAATCAATTAAATGCTGAGATTTCTCATACTACCTACATAATGGACTCATAAAATGTGCACCTCCAGAAATACTTTAATAATCAAATAACATATAATAACGGCACAGTGCTTGGCTGGTAGTAGAATTTCAATAAATGACCTAATCCTTTTAAACTCAATGAAAGGATTCTTCTTCTTCCAGGAGTTTTATGAGCAAAGACATTATCATAAATAGGTAGGGAGATACATAGGTGATGATCAATAAATCCATAGAGAAGTAGAGATGTTTGTAATTCAGAAGAAAGATGATTTCAGCATATGAATTGTGGATGCCCTGTTATTTCAGCATTATAAGTTGGAAAGAAATCAAATAGTTACATGAATGACAGAGGATCAAGGATCTTTTCACATTACAGAGGACACATTGTCATAGTTAAATTATATGAAGGAAACACTGTCAAGTTCAAACACGAGAAGATGGATATCATTCTAATGCCTAAGAAAGAAATTAATACCGTCCAACTCAGAGTCCAGGGACGCATGCTTGAAGAGAGAAGCGTCAGTGAAGGCTGCAGCTGGTAGAGTGACAATTAGCAAATGACGGCACTGCACGAAACAGGAAGGAGCAGGGCAGCAAAGATCATGTTGCAAGCAAGTCCATGGGATAAGACAGAACGCATGGACTGGATTGTCATGCCAGGACACATGACGAAAAGGGGGAGGGGAAGGATTGTACTGTAACGTGATAAATATGGGCACAAAATACTCAACTTCAGTGTAAAGAATGCATGCATATGCATGCACATGCACATATGTGTGTGTACATATATATAAATGGAGAAAAAAATAAAAATGAACACAGAGATAGTTTTATTTCATCTTTTAAGTTCTTTATTAACACACAAGTACAATCCATCCCTAGAGAGAATTTGAGCAAAAAATCGGTATACATCATTTTAAAAGGTCAACAGATACAAGAAAAGAGGCTCAACATCTCTAGCCATAAGAGAAATGCAAATCAAAACAACGCTAAGACACCATCTCACCCCAGAGAGAACGGCCTACATCAACAAGTCAAATAGCAATCAGTGCTGGTGAGGCTGCGGGGAGAAAGGAACCCTCCTGCACTGCTGGTGGGAGTGTAAATTCGTACAACCACTCTGGAAAGCAGTATGGAGAGCTCTCAGAAGACTGGAAATAAATATCCCCTTTGATTCAGCGACACCCCTCCTGGGAATATATCCAAAAGAGGCCAAAACAACACACAACAGAGATATATGTATACCCACGTTCATAGCAGCACAACTAACAATAGCTAAAATATGGAAGTCACCAAAATACCCATCAACAGACCAGTGGATACACAAACTGTGGTATTTATACACAATGGAATACTATGCATCTATTAAGTACAGCAGCGTGGAGGCTTTTACAGGCAAATGGAAGAAACTTGAGAATGTCATGCTTAGTGAAGTGAGTCAGAAGCAGAAGGTGAAACATCGGATGGTCTCTCTGATATGAGAGACCCAAAGCACAACCCCCATGGAACTTAAGACGAAAGGCAAAGTGAAAGAAGGGGGTAGGGCAGGGGAGGAGGGAGGGAGGAGTGGAGAGGGGGAGGGGCAAAAGGACAGTGGGAAAGCCCTGGTCACCTTGACAAGATACGTATGTGCACAAAATGCTCAACTCCTCTGTAAACCTTGAAATTTGCACGTCTACTTATCAATAAAATGTGGGAAAAAACAACAAGCTCCACAAATATTTGTACTGAATCAAAAAACAACTTTGTAAGAAAAATATTTCATTAGAAAATCATGGACTAAAGGTATTCAAAATCAACTGCTCAGTAATCTTTAAAATGGACTTCTACTGCAGTGATCTCAGTAGCTTAGTGTGGAGGCCCAGCCCTACAATACAGGCATGCACACGAAGGCTCCACAGCATGGCAGGGCAAGTGGAGGAAAGCCACAAGTGCAGCCAGGTCCACTGCAAACTCTATGAAGCCAGCACCGCGCCAGCTCACTTTCGGTGGAATGCGGTGGGGAGCCAGGTTCCTTGCCCTGGGGTTTTGTCACCTACTAATCCACAGCGTCCTTCTGTCCCTGCCTTCCCGTCGTAACACAGGATCATAATAGTTCTAGGTTGCCCTGAAGATCAAATGCCAAGGTGCTTCTAAAGAAGTTGAAATAGTGCCATAAGCAGTGCAGATTACACAAGGACATGCTTGGAAAAATAATTGCTCCAAAAATGGCATGCACTGCAGAGTTTCAGGAACACGGGGTCCCATCGAGGGCACGGGAAAACACTGTTCCCCACGCAAGCATGCGCTTGGTAAAGGGGGACCACAGGTCCTCACACCCTCACTTCACAGCCGGAGCAGCAGTATGCTCTCTGCGGGCCGAGGTGATGATTTACCAGAGCACAGCCCTTAGCATTCACGTGAACTGCAAATCTAGGGAGCTCCCCCCACATGAACATCCACAGCGCCAGGAGCACCCTGGGAGTGGCTGACGCAGAAGGATGCTCTGGGACTATTTACAGAGCTGGCTGTGTCTTTAGGACAGGCAGCATTTGAAGTGTAGTAGACACTGCCAATGGAAATCCACGAGGTGAGCGGGGAGGCCAGCAGCCGTGGCTGCTGGAGGGGCAGCATGGCCTTCCGGGCGACCCTGGCCTTCTACGAGGGTGGCTCTCTTATCTTGACTGCCAGAAAGTCATGGTGGCTTCAGCAGCTCACCCTCTGTTCTCCCGGCTTTAGGTCTACAGTTGAATCTGTAAATCAACTGTAACAATTCTGGATACACCTGCGTATAAACTTCTATATAAAGATGCAAATGCACACACTTTCCACAGAGGGGAAAATGCTCTTTGGCGGGGGGACAGGCTGTCACACTTGAGCAGAAGCCAAGATTCCCAAGTACAGAACATTCGGGGACACTGGGAGTTCAGGGTGACACGGCCAACCCACCATCTTCACCGGACCAGAAAGGAGACTGTTACAGTCTACGGGCATTGCAGGTGGGTGGTCATGGTGGGCTGTGGTGGCGCCCAGCCTGAGTCCAGACTTGTTTTGGGGGCTGAGGCACTGCTATCCTTCCCTGCCTCACTGGAAACAGGGTCGGGGTACCCTGGTTTGTCATTTGTATAGAGGGTACTAAAAAGAAAAGAAATAATGTGAACATAAAATTCAGTCACGAACTCTGAAAAGTGTTGGGCAAGTTTCCAGCAGTATATGTAATGGATCAAAAACAGCAAGGGTATTAGGATACATTCTATAGCTTACAACTGGCCCCCCCAAAGTCTCCTGCATATGGAGGGTGACTGGATCACAGGGGCAGCTACGCTCACGGGTGGATTCATCCATGGGGGAGTTAAGGCTGAATGAGCAGCTGGAGGCAGGACCTGGTGGGGGCTGGGCCAAGGGGAGGGAATCGGACGGGACTATTCTTGCCCCGGCTCCTCCCCCCTCGTCTTCTGGTTGCCTTGGGGTGAGCAGCTGCCCCCCCCCCCCACACACACCTTTTCATCGTGATGCTCCTGCCTTGGCGTCAACTGACTATGGACTTGACCTAGAAATTGTAACCCAAATCAAACCTCTTGACCTCTGATTGGTGGGTATCAGATATTTCGTCCCAGGGATAGGCAAGAGGTTAAGATGGCTGCCAAAGTCAATTACGCCCTATGTTGGCATCTCAAGGAGCACAGGCGCTTCTAGCTACAGATTGCCAGGCTCTTTAAAACACTAAAACAAATTAATTTTGTACTTAGAATAGACATTTTTCTTTCACAGAACTCAGCATGACAGCTTTGACCTCCACACACATGTGGACACACTAGTTACAAAAATCTTTCCTAAAGTGTCTGAAAATCCTGGGATTTGTTCTCTCTTGACTCACAGTACTAAATGTAAGACGTATGACAATCTCGTGGAGACTTTTTGGAATTCATTCTGAGAAAAATCAGCATTGCCCTCCAACCCAAGGCGGCTTAGGGGAGAGATTTACAAGCAAGTTTTAAGGAATGATTAGGATCTTCCTACATGTACAGAAAAGGAAATGGAAGTAAGAGAGAAATGCGGAGAAACTGCTGAAAACTATGAGCATGGGGCACTTTTAGGAAATTTGTTCCTGTTGGCTAAACTAAGGAACTATATGTTGATCCACACAGACAGATTTAATCCATTGTCACGGAACAGTAAAGTAAGTAGACACGGCCCTGCATGTGCTTCAGTAGGTAAGGGGGCAGAAATACCATTCAAGGACATTGTGCATCTGGAGCCCCCAAAACTGCTGGTCAAGGGCTGAGGGCGGCACAAAAGGATTGGGCTTAAAGGGCGTTATGTGCTTGGACCCATGTGCGACCCGCAGAGCTCTCCCCGGTCAAGGTTCTCTTGGGGGACCATGAGAAGCGTGTTACAGACCAGACAGGGTGGCCTTCTGACACGGACAGCACCGGGCAAAGGGGTGAGCACCATGTAGCCCAGCTCCCACTGACACCTTACCGCTGGCATGCCACCACTTAGCGGGCCACACTGCCACCAACCAGCGATGCGCAAGAACACGCTGCTCAGCTCAGGGTCGCGGTGCAGGCAGAGTCTGTGACCATCTTTCCAAGGTGAGCCTTCTACCATCATCTTCTATTTCTTTTAGAATACAGTTGGGATTTCTGAGGTATGGCATGAAAGTTCCAGTAATGTTCACGCAGGAAACTGTATTATTATCAGTTTTTACTTACTCTAAATGTTACGGCAGCAGACACCCTGCCCAGAAATGACCCGTAAGTGGTAAAACCACCACGAGGCGGCCATAGCAGGTTGCAATGGCCACATCAGGCTTAAAGTTTCATGTTTGACATCAATTACTAAATCCCACCCAGCAACCAGCACCAGTGCTCCTAATATGGAATGAAGGGTAAACATGGAAATTATAAGCGAGGAATCAGTAAAACATCCCAAGAGCTACTTGGATAAGATAGGCTTAGGGGCCTGGAAACTTCCAGAAGAATGCTGCTCCTGCGGGCATCAGCCAAGAATGACAGACACAGGCCCGAGTTAGCAAAGGCCTTGTCCCTCCCTAACGGGCCGCGATCGCAGTGTTAATAGCACCAGAAAGTGTCGCAGGGCATTTTTCATTATCATTTCAGTGGCACTGAACAGGAAGAGTGCCTGATCTCTTGTTCTCCCTTTGGCATTCATTTGCTAACAAAGCCATCATAAATCTCCCAGACTTTCCTTCAAGGAAAACAAAAAGATTTAAGAAAAACATAAAAAATGAGCAACAGCACAACTGTATTCGTCAAAGGGCTTCAAATAACACTTAACCGATTTCATTATCCGAATAAAGTATTTCTCAGCACATGCAGAACCTCGCTTAAGCACTGGGGAAAGGTTGGTTAATGCGGATTTTGCAAACGCAAGCAAAACAGAAAAGATTGTTCTCCAGAAAAACGGACATTTCCCGGGTCATGCAACTCATTCCATCTCCTTCAGCTACTCACAGGAAGAATCGGCACCCTCCTCTCGACATTAGAGCAAGGCCCAGGCAGCGGACTGGTCCCAGCTGTGCACGCGTTGAGGTCTTTCCGTTCTAAGCTGATGTTCTTGGGCGGACTGTCCAGCCCTTCAAACTGTAACTCTATTTACTACTTGAAGATCGAAAGGCAATTTCCAGTAGATAGTCGGTCTGTGAAAAAGTCATCACACGTGAGCCAGGATCGGTGGCATGGGGCTGTGATCCCAGCACTCTGGGAAGCTGAGTCAGGAGGATCACAAATTCAGGTTCAGCCTGGACAATTTAGTAACTCAACAAGACCTCATCTCAAAATTAAAATTAAAACTGGGCTGGGAATATAGTTCAGCGGGAAGGCCCTGGGCTTAGTCTCTAGGACCACAAAAGTATAAAATTCCTGGCCTCTCTCACTGAGGTCATCATGAATTCCGAGAAATTTCCGTACAAACCCACATAACCAGATGGTATTTTTAATTGAAAAGAATTAGCCACAGTGCATCAGGATGGCGCATGTCATCCATTGACTTAGCTGGGCCCTGGGGTGCCCGGGCAGCCCTCACTCACCATCATCAGCCTTCGCAGTTCTCTGAGAGTCTTTGGGGAGGAAATTAGTTTTAATTTGGTGGAAAGAGTAACTGTCCTCCCCAACGTGGGTGGGCCTCATCTAAGTAGTAGAAGACATGAGTAGAACAAAAAGTTAAAAACTTCCCAGTGAGTAAGTGAATTTTCCTAACCCTCCCCAATGTCTTCCAAATAGAATATCATATAAATTTTCTCTCTCTCTCTCTCTCTCTCTCTCTCTCTCTCTCTCTCTCTCTCTCTCTCTCTGTTCCTATTGGCTCCACTGCCCCGCATTAGTGTGAAGGATCCAGCATTATCTACCCGTCTATGTGCTCATCCAACCACCAACCCCTCCACTCGTTTGTCCATCCGTCTGTCCATCCACGTATCCATTCAGGAGTCCCATAGGCATTTCTGTGCAAGTCATTGGTTTGGCTTTCAAGAATATGACGAACAAAACACGCCAGCTGCCCCACCGATCCTCAGCACGGCGGGGAGGCACGCAGGCCAGGAGGGCAGCCAGTTCCTCCTCCGGTCCCAGTGCAGCGCACAGGGAGGGAGCTCTGAGCAGTGATGGCGGGCGGTGCAGACAGTCCTCTGAGGCCCGCCCTGAGTGCTGCCCGGTAGTCTGGCAGTGCTGGCCGAGGAGCCGAGTGAGGCCCAGGACTGCCCAGCCCGGGGCCCTTGGTCGTGGCCTTCGTTCACTCCTACAGAAGCGGAGACAGACGGCAGAGCCCTGGCAGTGGCTGTGCGTGCGAAGCCAGGAACTTGCCCACACCCTGTGGGGAGGGTGGCGATGACACAAAGCTTGGGGAGCTGTGAGTCAGCTGGCACCTCAGAGAAGCCCTGCCCATGGCCGGGCGAGCGGGCACGTGTGAAGGAAGAAAGCCTAACGTGTGCCTGTTCTGAGAGGCGAGGCTCCCAGGGCAGTGTGCAGGGAAGTGCCCCTGCTGTTCGGATGCAACCCAGCCAGCCTGCTAGCTCAGGGGTGACCGGGCGGCAGGCTGTTGCATCCAGATGTCAGGTCTTGCCTTTCAGACGGGGTGTACAGGCCCTCCGGGTGTCAGTGCATTTCTGTATAATTGAGGTTCCCTGTGGACTGCATTTCCTGCATTTATTTACTTATTTATTTATTTGAGACACAATTTGGCTCAATAGCCCAGGCCAGTCCTGAACTCACTACGTCGCCCGGGCCGGTCCTGAACTCACTACATCGCCCAGGCTGGCCTTGGACTCACTACCACCCATCCTCCTGCCTCAGCCTCCTGAGTGCTGGGATCACAGGTGCACACCACCACACCCGGCTCTTGTGTGCACAGGAGGAGTTCCTAAAACTTTCCCAGAATGCCAGAGCCCATAAGAAAACAGGAGAGCAGGGTTTCAGAATAGACACCCTGCCTGGTGTCCTGCTTCTCCTCCTGACACTTGAGCGGAGCTAGGCAGCTTGCTTCGGCTCAGTGTGTGCGGGTTTCCGTGAGCGTCTCACACACCCGGGCGCATACCCACGAGCCTGGCTTGACAAGGTCGAGCTTCGGGCATCATCCAACGGGAGCCCCCACCTGGCCTGGGGACACTGTGTCGCTGCGGTTTAGAAGACACGTGACAGGAGGTAAGCCAAAGTCGGTACAGACCAGAATTGAAAGGAAATCATGAAACTTCCTGCTCCTTATTCTTAGAGATTAAATGCAGAAGCTGAGTCTCAAACACGACACCACTTAAAAAAGTCAGCAGCAGCTTATATTAATGTCTGCATCTGTTCTGCAATCTTCGTATAACGGTAATCTTTAAAAGACCCTAAGCCAGTTTAGAAGCGTTTGCATTCATCTATGTCGTAATCTCCACAGTAGAGCGTGAGAAGTTACTGAGCTACTGTGTTCGCTTACCCTTCCCACGGGGCTTCTTACGCGCAGGTGCCGTGTGGATAAGGCGTGGGGGTGTGCACGGCTCAGAGACATGGCAGACGCGGATGCTGGTTTCTGCCTTCTCCTGGCTGACCCTCAGCCGACACGGGGCCACTCGGAGCATAACCGATTTTACATAAATTACAGACCATCTGTCACAATCTGAAATGATCACCGTAAGGTTTAATTAACACTGCAGGTGCAGAACTGGGAGATTCATGTAGGACAGAAAACCAGGGACACCTTCACAATGGGCTCAAAACGCAAATTGTATCCGGCGCCTTATTCATCCCCCGCCAGCCATCTTCTCCCCAAGTCTTTGCCCCATTACACTGCGCCCTCACCCCTAGTGACAGTGAAATAGGAGGCGGGTCGTGAGGGTGCTCACAGCCCCCAGAGGGGTTGTGACCTTGACCCCGGGGGTGGGGGGCTGATTCCTGAGGCTTCTTGCAGGAAGTGCTCCTGCGTGGGGCTCCCTGTCACAGCTGGGCACTTCACACGGGGCCCAGGGGGATGCCAGAGATGTTTCGGGCCCACCCAAAGGTATTTACTTCAGCCACCCACAAGACCCCGAAACTGAGCCCTGTTGTGTGCGTCTTACTGAGCGTCCACAGGACTCCAGGAGCCCATGCCATCCCTTTCTGGGTTTTGCTATTAATTCTCTTTCCCTCCAGAGGAAACGTTCCAGCCATTTCTAGACGGCGAGCTGGCCAGCTGTGGGAGTTGCATTGCTCCCCGAATGGCACAGAGTGCGAAGTGACCACTGGACGAGTCGCGCCCATTGCCACGGCGCAGTCGAGTCTGCGTCCGTTTTACTGACTACGCTGTGGAAGGGAGCGTCCGCCCGCTCGCTTTTCGAGAGCTCAGCCGCACCGCGGCACCCACTGGCAACTCCGACTTCTGTTGTCACGGACGTCCTCTCTCTGTAGGTCACTCTCAGGTCTTCTCACAGGAAGGATGCAGAGATGACAGAAATTCAGGAAATGGTTCATTGATTGAGTTTGAGGTTGGTTTTCATTAACAAATTTACTCTTAAAAGTTGTATTTTTCACCAACACATAGTCTTCAACAATTCACTCACGCTTTGGCCAAAGCAGGTAGCGTGCTGACCCCGGCCACAGCTTGGGGTATCTCCTGGAGTCTCTGTGCTGGTAACTTGGTCCCTGACGTCATAGGTTGATGGCATTTGGAGGCGGAGGCCTGTGAGCAGCAACTGGGGCGAGATGACATTTTGAGGGAGGGTCCCCATGGGGAGACCTGGAGATACTGAGCACTGAGCTAGCGCACTTGCTGCCCCCCCTGGGGACTCTGCTGGCCCGTGAGATGGCGGGACAGACCTCACTAGGTGCTGAAAAGAAGCCAGCACCACACGCCTCTGCTTCTCCGTCTCCAGAACTGTCAGAAACGTACCTACTTGTGATTTATTCAGCCTCAGGTCTTTGTACCAGCAACAGAAAACAGGCTGAGACAGCTCCCTGTGGGGCATCACGGGGGTGTCAGAAATGCGCCCTGGGGTAGAACAGGTGGGCATTCATCCTCCCAGACTTACAGCGCAGTAAGACAGCAGTGCCACGCCCATGAACAACCCAGTGCGTGTTCAGTGACCATGACGCTTGCTGCAGAGAGGACAGTGGTGGGCGTGCAGAGAGAATGCGCGGGGTCTCAGGCGCAAGGGGGGACATACCTGAGAAAGGAGAAGGGGAAGCGTACACTGAAACCTGAGCCACGGGGCACGGGAGGCAAGCGACCAAGGTGTTCTGGGGAAAAGCAGCAGCTGACGTGGTGGCAGGGCAGCAACAGCAGCTGGCCCAGGTCGTCACATGACCATGTGGTGGGGGCAGATCTTGTACCCCCCATGATGTCCAGACTGCAATTCCCGGACCCTGTGCATCACTGACCCAAAGGCCATGGCAGATACAGAGCTAAGGGCTGTGGAGACGGATGATATCCTGGATTCCACAGGGGTGTGGTTCGGCTCTAAAATATCTCCCTAGGTCTCCTGTGTTTGGACAATGACTACATCCTGGGGGCCCAGTACTCATCTATGGACCCCCCCCCCCACGGTGAGTTCGCGGCTGACCACGCTGTGGGAGGACAGCCTGGTTGGAGATGGGTTACAGGGAAGGAGGTGGGAGCCCCAGAGGGGTGTTCTCTTGTCCCCCCTCCTCCCTCCTCTCTCTGCTGCCACAGGGTGAGCAGCTATCCTTCACTCATTTTTCTACTGAGTTATTTCTGCCTTGAAGCTACTTCATGGTAGATTGAATCCTCTGAAACTGTGAGACACACATCAATCTCTCCTCTTTCAAGTTGGGAGCTTGGGGCATTTTGTCCCAGCAACAGGAGAGGGACCGTGTAGGGTCAGTATCGCCCATGGCTCCCTTCCATAGCTGGGCTCAGGCAAGGATGGCACTGGGAACGATGGTTCAGAGAGTACAACCATCCTGGTTTGGGAGACGGGGACCACGAGCAAAGGAGAGGGGGCCGCTGGGAGAACTGGAAAGGAAGGACACGAGCTCTGTCCTGACGTCTGCAGCACGGACACAGGCACGCACCTCTGTGGGTCTCGCCTAGGGAGACCCCTGCGGAACTTCCACAGAAATGCAAACGTGACCCGTGCTCTTCAAGGCACTGCGTTTTTGTGAATGTAAGACAATTCTCACAGAAACTGATGCACTTTACTTTCCACGATGAGGGAAATGTATTCTCAAAGCGATGGGAAGAACAGTCTGATTTTCAGCGAGCTGAAGTACCCACCGTGATGACAGCTGGGTGCAGAGCTGGGGGGCCGCGCCGAGTCCCGGGGCAGCTGTGCGCGCATGCCTGGCACAGTTGGGGCGGACACACCTGCACACTGGACCCGGATTCCCCTCCTT
This sequence comes from Ctenodactylus gundi, assembly GCA_004027205.1. Taxonomy (NCBI): domain Eukaryota; kingdom Metazoa; phylum Chordata; class Mammalia; order Rodentia; family Ctenodactylidae; genus Ctenodactylus; species Ctenodactylus gundi. Next base: position 24,263 of record PVKB01007857.1, read on the forward strand.
GTCCTCCCTCGCTATCCCCCCCCGCCCCCGCCGCCGTGTCGGCCAGTACTCAGCGTTTAATTCCACCCTCTGGCTGTGCCCCTGCAGCAGCGCGCGCCTGAGAAGCCCGGTTCGAAACCGTCTGGCGATGGCGCGCTTCTGTCCGCCCTAATAGCTGCTCACACAGGGCAGGAACAACCTGGGTGCGGGCACATTTATTTTATTTCCCTTTCCACAATTCAAATACTTTTTCAAGTTTTAATGACCCAACTGACAAAACATCATTTGAAAAAACATCTCTTTTAAAAGTGGAAAAAGAAAGAAATGCACGTCATTACCGACTACTTCTTTTTCAGAAAGGGTCTCGCTCTGTGGTCCAGGCTGGTCCTGACTTACTAAAGAGCCCAGGCTGGCCTTGGACTCAGGGCAATCCTCCTGTCTCAGCCTCCCCAGTGCTGGGATTACAGGCGTGCCACCACGCCCAGCTTATGTGGTGCCGGGAATCGAACTCGGGTACTTTGTGCTTGACGCAGCACTTGCTAGGCAAGCGCTTTAACCGCTGAGCCGTTCCTCCAGCCCTCTTCACCGAATTCTAACACAGAATTTCCTTCAAGAGTTTCCCAGAACCTGTCAGCGCCGCACTGGTGGCCAAAGGGACCTAACTCAAGTGCCTGTGACGTGTTTCCTTCCCCACCTTGTGGACAACAGTGTCCTTTCTGCTTCTTCCTGGACAGAATTATCAATCTGAGAGGAACGCACGCATGGGAACAGAGCAGATTACACATCCGAAATTGTTGCCAGGAAATTCCTTTACAACACATTCTAACAGGAGGAAGCTCACTCCAATTCTTTTCTCGATACCACAGTACAGTTCCCCAGTAAACATCCTGAAGTGCATTTGGAAAGGAAGCGTGACAGGAGGCTGAGGCAGGAGGGTCACAGGTTCAAGCCCAGCTTGGACAACCTAACATCTTTGTGAGACTCAGCCTCAACACCGAAAATAAAAAGTGGGCTGGGGATGTAGCTCGACGTGAAGGCCTGGGATTGGTCGCCAGTACCTGGAAGGGAGGGAGGAAAGGGAAAGGGAAGAGCGTGGGATTCATCACGTACAGCTCTATCTCAGCTCTCCAAGCTAAATCTGTTTGTAGAGAGAATTCGAGCAGCAAACTCTTGGCTTCAATAATCTGGCAAAGTCCGAAGGCAGATCTGATCTTGATGAAGTCATAAGGATATGTCTGTCGATTCTTCTAATTTTTCCACTCTTAGTGATTTATTCTTAGGCAATGTTAATTTAGCATGAAATATTCCAAAAGAGCATAAAACTCAAAAATCATGGATTTGAAAGACAAATATGTTACAGCATATTGGGGCAGTTGAGTTTCATTCAGATTAGAGCCATAAACACACACGTTACAACTTGCGCTCGATGTTGGGGCTACATTGTTTGTGGCGGACAGTTTTGTCCGTTCATAACAGTTAAGAGTGTGGGCGGGGATCGAAGGGCACAGAAATGAGGACAAACAGCACAGCGCGCACAGGAGTGTTTTCTTCACTTTCAAATAAAGTGATCTTGCTTCAACCGCTTTTCAGCCAGACTCAGAGGACAAAACAACGGAAGGAAGGAAGGAAGGAAGGACGGACGGAAGGAAG
>PVKB01007858.1:0-25858 GCA_004027205.1 Ctenodactylus gundi
GGCCTGCTGTTACCCAGGTTTACAATGAGTAGAAGAATCTGAACACGGCCCAAGATGGACCACGTGTCAAGTTAGAACAAAAGCAGTGTGAGTGCTGAAGAGACGCGCAGACTGAGAAGACACCGGGACGTCGCACAGGAACCGAAAGGAGACGTTCTGAGAGTGTCTCAGCATTCGCGCACGGCAGGCTCTCACGCGCAAGTGCGTGCTATCTTTTAAGATAGTAGAGGCCACCTTACTCAATTACTTTCTCATTAAATAATAACTAGACAGCATTTAAACCTGAATCATTACCCTCATATAGTCAAATCTTTCACTACTATATTCTCTGTTTTAACCAGTGCATTTGTGAAAATGAAAATTTAAATATAAACATTGATTTCCAATTTACCAGAGCCATCATAAAATTTTATTTTGGAGTAGAGGGATAAGATATGAATTTCCCAGGCTCATACAGCAACTTACTGAGCAGGACAAATGGGTGTTCTGAGATCACAAAGTCACAGCCCTCCTCAAAGCCAACTGGGAACTGCACTGAACACCTCGCTGTCCTTGTCTGCTCGCCAACAATGACCTTCTAAACAAAGAACAGGAACAAGCGACACTCAACATTGTCTCACTGGATTTTCTTGATAGGAATTTCTGGGCAAGAAAAGTCCTGGCACGGGCAGAGATTCCCTGATACCTGCAATCCTCTCCTCAGAGAGGGAAATGCCGCTGTGCTCTGTGTGCACAGACCTTCAACCAGGCAAAGTGGCTATTTGCACAACCATTCCGCAATGTAGGCCGCACAGGCAGCATAAGACGAATAACAAAAAATGGCGGAAAGCAGCAGAAAACTCCTTCGTGAGGCTACATGCTCATGACCTTAAGAAATATGAGGGGAAAATCTAATTTTCCTACCTCCTGCTAGAAGCACAAGATTTCCTTGTATGGCGGGGAGGTGGGGGGGGGGGGTGTGCTGGGCTTCCAATTAGGAAAGTGTTCTGGATGAGGAACTAACTCAGTTTGTCCGAAACAGGAAACCACTGGCCTCTAGTGATTAATAAGCAACTGAACATGATAATGATCTTCCTTTCTGAAAGTGAAAAACAGTAATAAAAATAAATCCACCATATCCCACCACTCTTCCTCTGAAGTATACCAAACAGGCTGGTGTTTGTGGTCTATTTTTCAAGTACTATTTTCACCTTTTCAGGAGCCCCCGATTAGAGGCCAGTGATTTCACATCCTGAACAAACAGATTTATGTCCCCACGCAAAACATTTCCTAACAGGAAGTCTAGCACCCCCCCCCCACTCCCCGCCCCCAAGCAAAGCCAGCACCCAGGCCCCGCCCCTATAACTAAGAGCCCTTGGAATAGCTCCATTAGCCCATCAGCAGGCATCCTGGGAGCCCTGGCAACACCAACCCACTGGCTTTGCAAAGGCTGTGGCAGTCGCTCTCTCTCCTGGCTCTGCAGGAGCGGCACCCTCCTGGGACAAAGGGCCTAGCCATCTCTTGCCCCTCTGGACAGTGATTCTACCATCAGAAATAGGAAAAGATGGTCTGAATATTTCTGGTCTCTACTGGGAATACGTATATATTCTTTTTAAGCTTTCTTTTAAAGGGAAAGTCGTCCTTCTGATTTAATAAAGGCGAGCAAAAAGCAGAAAGGAAAACCTCCTCTAATACTGACAGATCCTAAAAAATGTACGCAGTATCCCGTTTTAGGGGTGCTGGCTGGTGTCGCTGATGAATACAGAAATACCTAACAGTTTACAAGCGCTTTGAGAATTCTGGCATAGCTAAACCATTCTGGAAAGAGGAAGAAAGCACAAAGCTCAGTACTGCACTGCACATAAATTACAGGTAACGTGACTCGATTGGACCAGTGGTTGCAGGCCCTCTGGGAGGTCAGAAAACTGAACTGCAGCAACGAAATGGCCATTAGCAGAGGGTACGTATTACAGCCACCAACGGGAACCGCTTTGGCGCCCCAAAGAAAGAAGGAAAGGCCGCCCTGCGTTGCTCTTCTGCGCCCTGAGTGACGGGGAGAGCAGGCCCCGGACTGTGTTCAGATGCACCTCATCCGTGCCACGAGGAGGCAGGAGTCATTTCCCCACGGCACGTAAATGAATTTGAGAAAAGGAGCTTTCTTCAGTGTACGAATCAGATGCACTTTGAACACTCACTCATGCAGCGAGTTGCTGCACGCGCTGTTCTACTCTGCAGCTAATTTCCCTTCCAAAAGTATTTGGGGACAAAGATCCTACAAATTTAAGGGCACTAAAATGTCATACGTGATCATCAAACAGCCACGCATCCTTATGTTACGTCCAACACTGAAGAAAGCCAACAAAGGCAGCACGTGCTATCGGTTTGCATCTATACTTAATTATGCTACTAACATGATCTATGGTTTATTGAAAGCCTACACTAACCCAAACCCATTCTGTTCATTATCAATGGATAAACACAGGAAGTATCCATGCCAAAGAGGTGTCGGTAATCACAGTGCACAGTGTTTGGCAGCTTATTATAGCATAGGACCAAAAATAGTTATTACTGAAATGACTCTAAATCTGTATTATCTCAAACAAGTATAATTTAATGGTGATGTACACTAACTTTATAAGATTCAATTTTTCCTCACTAAAACTGGACATATTATTTATTTTTTTTTCATTTATTCTCCCCAGTGAAAAGTCACTGAAGTATATGTAAGAGAAACAGCCTGCAGTAGGTCGCTGTCATGCCTTATATAGTAGGCTCCCAAAGTCTGTGTCCTGGGAGGGGCTTTTGCAAGGTGACTGGATCACAGGGCACTATACTCACAGGTGACTCCAAGCTAAACATGCTGCTAGGAGGTGGGCCCTGGTTGGAGGAGGTGGGCCCTGGTTGGAACAGTCCTTTGGGGGCATATGTCCGTGGCTGGCTCCTCCCTTCTGTCCCTTGGCTGCGGTCTATCTACTACGCAGGGAACAGCTTTCACCCCCATGCCTTTCCACCATCGCCATTTCAGCCAGGGAGCCAGCTCAGCAGGAGCAGAAAGTGCAATCTCCTCAGCGGAGTAAACCGCCCACCTCCCCATTTCCAAAGACTGCACCATCTTATGGATTACACATACGTAATGGAATCGATGTGCGATGTATTAGCAATCGAGTGGGCAAAAAGAAAGAGCTGGAAAAAGAGGAATCAGCCATGATCACGTGCTACCAAAGTCTCTCATCTTTAAAGTTCTTGAAGCCCTAGTTCTTACTTCCAACCTACAGCAGTTTTAGAAATGGATGGATGTACTCACATGACCTACACAAAGGTGGATTTTTCCTTTAAGCTATAAAGCTCCTTATCGGCACATATTTAGTCGCTGCTTGATTCGTGAACCATTGCCCACCTACGTCCGTCACAGTATTCCCACCTTCACAGCACAGTCGACACATGATCCAAATGGTCTGCAGAGGGGTCTGTCACAGACCCGCAGGGTAGCAGAGGAGTCATCACCAAATCCCCCCCTAGGAGGCGGGGCACAGTGGCCAGACAAGTCCGCCTCGTCAGAGTCGAGTTCACCATAACCTCTAACCAGCCCAGGGTGAAGGTCACAGTGACACGATGTTACCCAAGTTCCCTTTCACACATAATCAGGTTGTGGAGAAAGAAACAGCACCCGGGAGAAACTGAAACAAACACATCGCTACACACACACACACACACCATTCTCCCTTCTGTTTGAGTGTTGCTATAACAGATAAAATATCCCTAAAGACCAAATACTGGAGCCACACTATAAATAACTTGCAGTAAAGTGTGTGTCGGAAGCAATCTCCGTGCACAGAACCAACAAGAAACTAACAAACGATAATGAATTGCTCAGGGACACATCACCTGTGATGAGGACCCTGGTCATCAGTTTTACCCGTTGGAGCCTTGTTTGAGGATTAGTGAAGCATATTCCTGGGTAGGTCTGTTTGGGTCATGGAGGCTCGACCGGGGTCCACTTCTGGGCCCCGTCCCACCCTCCCCAGCCGGCACTGCTCTCGGCTCTGCCTCCTGGCTGCAGAGGACCAAGCTACTTTGTCCCACCTGACCCTTCCACCACGATGTTCCAGCCCTGGAATCAAACCTGGACTGAGGCCTCCAGAACCACAAGCCAAAACAAACTTCTCCTTTGAGCTGGGCGAGGCATTTCATCCCAGCAACAGAAAGCTGACTGATACATGTATTTTATTACAAAAAGTGATGATTACGAGGTTTCCATGGAAACAGAAGGAAGATTCATTTTTGTTAGTGAAATTTTAAAGGAAATAAATACTAAAGAATAGGAAAATATGCAACATGGGGACAATGATTTTTATTAAAGTTGGAGAACTCTGGGTGATTTGACTTTTTAAATTCTAAAATTTTACTAATGTGCATATAATAAATATCACATCCTACAAAATATATAAAAGACAAATACTTATCTAAAGATATCTAGCAATCATGTAATATGATGAATCCATTATACATATGGTATAGTCACAGTGTGATACTAGTTTCAAAAGAAAATACTCCAGGGCCAAAAAAAAAAAAAAATCACAATATCCCACTGTTGTGGTTAGGATCTGCAGTGTCCCCCAAAAGTCTCATGCATTTTAACATTATGGATTGTCTACGGAACTATGTAATGTTGGTGGATTGGGGTCTGGCCTGGAGGGGTGGATTGCAGTTGTTGGGATTAAGGGCGTGTGAGTTAAGACTAAGGGTGTGTGGTGGCCACACCTTCGATACCCACATGCAGGAGAGACTAAGACTGGGACTTGGACTAGTCTCCATGAGTCTCACTGGCCTGCCTGCGTGTGATGTCCTGAGAAGCTGCCTCCACCTCTCCACCCCTGAATGTGCTGTGACCATCTGAAACTGTGGGCTAAAATAAACCTTTCCTTTCCTAAATTTGTGTGTGTCAGGTATTGAGTCACAGCAATGAAAAAGTAACTGAGACACCCACAATTGCCCTGGTATCTCCTGGGTGCTTTTACTACTAAGCAGAGCTCAGAGCAGTCCTTTAACTACGGTATTGCTCTGGGTTCTTTCCAGCTCCCAAAACTCAGCTATGCAGGCCTCGCCGGCTCCCTGCAGAGCTGCAGCAGCCAGGTGTTTCTGTCTGCCCTGTTTCCCTGTAGTTTTGCATCAGAAAACCCCTTGGGAAGCTCCCTGTCCAAGTCCCCTCCACTAGCAGGCAGGGAGAAAGGACCAGGGGTCTTGATAGTCAGATGCTACTTTACTGAATAGGGAAAAAAAAAAAAAAGGCTTAGACAAAAACTTACATAAACACTCCCCAGCATCACAAAATTTAAACTACATGATTCTTTTCTATATAATAAGCTTGTGGATTAAAAAAGCTAAATTACTACCACCTGCAGGGAAAGAATAAAATCTCTCCATGCTTTTAATACTAAAAACTCTTCAGGAAAAGAGATGTACAAAGCATTGTGCTAATTAAGCTTAAGAAAACCTGCACTATTCAGAAGCGTCATTGCGAATCCGAAACGTAAGGGTTGCAAAGAAAAGAGATAGCAATTTAAGAAAATGTACAAAAGTGACAACCAGTTTTAAATGGCACCAGGCTGAGATTTGCTTAGAAAGTAACATATCGTAAGGTAAGTGGAAGTTTATTTCTGTCAATAATTGTCATGTTATTTTACCAGAACACGGGAGCTGTAATTCATAAGGTGTTTACTCTGAACCTGTCACACTGAGAGGTTTGAACTTTAATGGTATTATGCTATCTTGAAACTAACAGAGCTTTGTGTTTACTTGACTATGAATTTAAGTACCATTCCTGTTCTTTGCTGCTTTAGTTTTGTACAGTTGTGCAAAATACAACACTGTACGAAGAGAACCAGTCACACCACAGGAGAGTAACACAGTGGGACAAAATACACAACAAAATGAAACACTGAGGAAGTCCAACTGAAGTACGTGGCGTGATCAAATACAGGGGGGATGTTTCAGTTTTAAATACTCATTACAGTGCAAGGTATGTGGTCACTCATCACTGCAAACAGTCCTCCTGGCTTCAAGTGCACGTACCACTGCTCATGCCACTTACCAACGCACTGTCCGAAGTCCTACAGCAAGGGTCCTTAGGTGGCACCACAAGTACTGCAAATGCTACTGCCAAGTACCACTCACCATCCGTGTGACGGTGTCCCTGTCCAGCTGGTCACGCCATCCACTTGCCCACTGCATCCAGGGTGTCTCACCCATCCAGTCACCTGTCCACTGCACCCAGAAGGGCCCATCCACCCGGCTGCCACATCCGGGACATCCCTTCCACCAGTGCACCACATCTGAGACATTCTCATCCACCTGTGCGCCACACCTGAGGCGTCCTCATCCACCTGTGTGCCACACCTGAGGCGTCCTCATCCACCTGTGCGCCACATCGAGCACTGTGCAGCTTTGGAGCCAGCTCTCCTCCAAAGTCACCATGACCATGGAAGGTCCACATTTTTCGATTCAGGACAGCCAGGCAGCCAGAGCAGTACAACTAAAGACACACAGACAGAGACTTCCTCAACGGCTCCAGAAAGGGGCGGGAGAAGTGTGTTTGAGGCGAGGGGAACTGTTCTGGGGGGACTGTTGGCCACGTGTCCTTCACTGCAATACATTTTTTAAAATTCACATATTCAGAGCATTTCTTTGTTCACACCTTGCATATACAAAACAAACTAGACACGGTTTTTAACAAAGTAGGGTCATGGCTCCCTGCACCTCTTGGGGAGCATTTTGAAGATCTGCATTCCATCCTCCCTACTCTAGTTCCCCTCCAGGTTCATGGGAACTGACTGGGAAAGTGAGTGCCTCGTTTTCCTGACTGGAACCTCACTTTCTGGAACACAGTTATTGAAAGAGAACTGTGTGAAGGGATCATGGCCCACACGTACCACAGAAGCACAGGGACCTGCAGCTGACATCGTCATCCCAGGACGCACTGGTGGCTGTAAGACGGAAAGTGCTCCCCACTCTCCAGGCTGGCGAGAGGACAGACAGGCTGTCCAGGGAGTGCGCAGAGTTACGCGCCTCTACGGTCTTCAGCAACACGGGCAAGGTTCAATGTCTGCTCACTAGTATATACCCAGACTTCTCGTGTAGAGAGACGTGGGCGCACGGGCCTGACATCCCAGCACCCTTCGGGGAGGGTGAGGCAGGAGAATCGCCAGTTTAGGCCTAGACTGGGAGAGTTAGAAATTTAGTGAGACCTTGGTTCAAAATAAAAAATGTAAGAAGGGCTTGGGATATAGCTCAGGGCGCAGGTCTTGGTTTCAACCTCCAGTTCAGAAAAGAAACCAAAAAGAAGAAGAAGAGGAACAGAAGGACACGAGTCCTCTAAAGCACAAAAACTCGCAGCCCTTTTTCTCCACCAATCACTTCAGTTTTGGACGTGGCTTGGCTTCTACCTGTCCTCAATCCAAGATCACGACAAAAAAAAAAAAAAGCAAAAAACCCCTGCCTGCCTCCCCAGGCCTCTTCAGAAGAACTGCATCGGCAGAAGCCACAGCCGTGCTTGCAGCGTCACCCTCCACTGGAAACAGCCGAAACTTCCGTTTTCCCGTCCCTGCGAGTCCCTGCGAGCTGCCTTCCACCCTCGTCCCTTCACCGGAGCTGCTGTGACCGGGCTGAAGCAGCAGAAGCCTTTCTCTGGCACCGGCCTGGTCTCTGCTTCTGACACCGCGGCGCCGACTCTGCGGACGGCTCTGCTCCCTCGGGCCCTTCGCCAGCCCACGACTGACCTCTGGTTTCCGCCCCTTAAAGGCTCCGTGCTCTTCCCGGCGTCTCTCCACAGCCTTCCTCGCCTCCTCTTCAAAGCCCCCACCTCGCGCGGGCAAGTGGCTGCTTGGCAACCGCTGACCCATCAGCCCTGCAGCGCGAACGTCCCCAACGCTTCCCTCCGCCGACATCAGGCCCTCCGGAGCCCTGCCACCTCCTGGGGCATGCGACCACCCTGGAGGCCACAGCAGCAAGGCAGTTTCTCCAGCGCTCTCTGGACTCCACCGAGCACCTGTCTGCGTGAGTTCTGCCCACCAGTGAACACGCTCCCTGGCGCTCTCCAGCGCCTCAGGGACGGCGGGTCTGCTCACCCTCGCTCCTCGACAGGCGCAGCGTCTCGTTTCTCCAGCTTCTTCTGAGGTTTTGCCTGTGTCCCCGGTTTCTGCCATTTTGTGAGGAGAGGGCCATGCACAGCTGTTGTTTTGGTTGGTCTGCTTTTTGGTGTTAATCTCCCTTGGCACTCCCCTAACGCCCTGGCTCGACAGTGCGGGTATCTGTCCCCAGCAATACGTGATGTTTCTGCGCTACATATTACTCCTGCGCCCTTCCCCGCTGTCGCTCTGTGGCATTCGGGTAAGCCACCACGTGATGACGAAAGCATCGCAGCGTCCTAGGAGGCCCTTCCTCCGGCCTGTATTCCAGCAGAAACCCTGCTCCGTACCAAGCACGGCTTACGATGCCCTCCCCGGCGGCGCAGACTCCGACGGTGAGCCCCAGGCGCCTTCTAAGCCTCCGTCACTGTGCTTTTAAGTTCCAGCATCCCCCGTGCACTCTTCCCTAGCGTCTCCGATCCTCTGCTCGTTTGGCCCAGTTGTTCTTGTGTGCGGTTTGTGTTTGCCTAGGAGAGTCCCAAGCATGGTACCTAGAGACAAAGGTTATCTTACCTTCCCTGCCGGTAATTCAAAAATCTGTGTCAGATTTTGCCTGGTTATGCCGCTAGTTTGGCCTCCTCCGGCTGTGTCTTTTGCCCTGGAGTTTCATGCTTTCTTAAACTGGACATGATATTTTTTAAAATAATGAAAGCACCACTAGTATTTCCTTGTTAGAAATTGTGCCGTTTGTTACTTGCCATAACTGCAGATGCCACAGGGCTCACGTTCTTCTGTTCTCCTTATTTTTGTCTCTCCTGCCACCTTTGAGTTACCTTAAAAACCCTCCTTAATGTTAATGATTAAATATAATTACTTGCAGCTAAATCTGATCAAAGCAGCAAGCTCAAAAATAACATGGAATTTTAACCTTAGGATTCAATCTCGGCCCCTCGGTGGGCTGCGTCCCTGAACTGTCCTTCATAACCCTTAATGCTCCACGCTGGCAAATGGAATCAACAAACACGCAAGTTTCTCCTCTCCTCCGTGAAACAGGCTGATGGGAGGGGATTCTGAGGGGACCTAAGATGGTCTTCAATAGCGCTCTCCAGTTGTGCGATAGGCTCCTGCCCACAGGGCTTTCTGAGCATATTTCCAGCGGTTACTTTTCCTTGTGTCTGCCTACGATTTGAACTTGTTTTTGATTCTCACCCCATAAGCATCTGGTGAAATTCTCACAGGTAAAAGACATGAAAGTGTTGGGGCCTCATGAAAGTCGTAGCTTCTAAGAGTTTCCAATTCTCAGGCTATCCACACCGAGACAGACAGCAGCAACTCAAGAGAACCACCATTTGAGTGGCCCCAGAAGTCCACGGCTTTGGAGACTCCTGCTCAACATAAGCGGCCTCAGTTCTCTATGAACCCTCCAGATTGGGGAGCGGCAAGGGGCTCTCTCTAGTGGCCCTACACTGGCCAGCTTCCACGACAGGATGAACCACCCAACAAAGGGAGAACTGAACATGGCTTGTGGTTCCAGAGGTTTTAGTCCACGATCAGGTGTCCACAAGACACAAATGACCACGGTGGAGGTATTGCTAAGGGCAGCATTCAGGAAGCAGAGAACAGGGAAACAGCAATAGCAAGGGAGAGTTGGACAACGTGGGACCAGGCGTAGTCCAAAGTTCACAGCCCCGTGACTCCGTGAGACACGCCCAGCAGAAGTGTCCCCCAAGCCTACTGAAAGTCAAGACCAACCATCACAGAGCCCAGGAAAAATAACTAAGTCCAGTTCTGTTAAATTGTCTCAACAGTTACTGAACGAACTTTCAACAGAATTCTTCACGCATATTTCTTAATTTCCTTCTTAACCATAAACTCCTGCAGAATGTATTGTGGCTGTACACCTCCAGCCACTCAGTGCAGTAACGCTCACGGGTGACTTCCGGGTCGAGTGCACGGACAGACAGGCGAGTCACACACCAACCTCCACGTCCTCACACTGCAGCTGAAGCTGCAGGCTGGAATCAGAAGTTTAAACTGACTTTGTTTTCTGTACATTTGTCCAGACATTCCTCAGCGGAAGATATTCTGTCCACAGATACATTCCATCCGCGATGCCCACAGCTGCCTCCTGGTGGTATTCTAATTAACGACCCAATGAGGGTAGCCCAGGAAGTGTTGTACAAGCCGGGCTCTGATTTAACCCTAGACAATTCATCCCTGAATACCAACGAGATACGTATCAGGAAGTAATTCGCCTGTGTTTCAGACTACTGAAACCCTTTGGTACAACAGAAATGTTCTTCACTTTACTGCTGGCGCCCTGTCTGGCATTCAACACGCTGCTTTGGCTTTCGACCTTTTTTTTCAGTACCGTTTGCCTCCTGTAAGGTGCATCACAATCACCACTCCTGCCTTTCCTGGGAAAATTGAAATAGAGAATAGAAATAGAAAATGTAAGTGTGTTGCTCAAGGCAAACACAGAAGTCATCAAAAGACCTAAAATAAAAGACTGCCAATATGTCAGTAACCGAAACAAGATTTCATATTAGAGCAACAGCTGTCGAAAGCTGAGTAAACTGTAGAAAAATTTACTTATCCTAATACCCACAGCCAAGGCTGAATAACACAAAGATATTTTTAAAGGACACAGGAAAGTGTTCAGAGCTCCTTCCTGTTTTAGCCTTATAAGGAAAGCAAGCCATTTTGCTCACTCTTACATTCCACATTTTATGAGGAAAATATCAAGTTTAACTTCTTCTAAACTAAGAGAAGGTTTCCTGCTCAGTTCCATGTTCATTTAATTAAATGTAATCTTACAGACAACCTACGGGTGGCTAAGGCATAGCACAAGGATTTTGTAGGAGAGAGTTTCGGCAACACCTCAGTAGCCAGTATTTCACAGGGACACTTCCACAAGAGGATCACATGTCACATGTGATGAGGTCTGAGTGAAATGACATAGCACTCCACCTGGTTTCTGAAGGGAAGAGAGTTGTTACAGGGCCAAGGTCCACAGGCTCAGCGCATCTTGAAGGCCATATAGTTATAGAAATATTGATACTTCGGCAGATTTAGATTCCCTTTTGAAAGCATGTTAATAAAGTTACAGGGGGCTGGCTATTCTTGAACATGCATCATTTTAGGAGGGTCATTTGAAGAAATGTCACTTATGGACAAATACCCATAGAAACAGAAAAGATAAAACTGTCCTTTCCCCTGCCCACTGTCTTTTCACACTCAGTCAGGTGGGCACAGAAGGTGTTTCCTCCATGGCCTCCAACCTTCAAATATGAGCAACAAGCCCTGGAAATGTCTCAGGTCGCCTTTAATCCCTGCTCTCTATTTGAGCAGGCAATGTCATCAGAACTGCCTCGGGTGTGTAACCCACCAATACAGTAAAATCAAAGGACTGGATCTGCACCTCTTCTACGGCAGCCTTCTGCTTGAATTTTTCTGGGGTCATTTATGATATGGAAATATGCTCAGAGATAATTTACCTTGGGAAAATAAAAGGACACCGAAGGCTGGGTTTAGTTTTTAAGAGGAGTTTCTGCCATCTCCCGTGCGGCAAAGGAAACGCAGAATTCAGATGCCCGGCTTGTCTCCTCTGAAAGACAAGAGACGGTGGTAGTACCTCACTACGTAACAGGGGCTCTGGACGTCAGCTCCTTAGGGCATTTGCCAGGCCAGCTTTGACTGCAAGAGCCTCAGACGTGGCTTACACAAAGAGTTTACTTTGTACAAGATGGACGCCAGAACGCGGCTCCCAACTCGGGATCAGCAGCTCAGGAGCAGCATCGAAGGCCCATATCGCATCTATTTTTTTCTCACTGTTTTCCAAGGGTTATCTGTGTTTCTCAGACTGAATCCTCACATTTTTACGAATACACCTAGAGACCCAAACGCATGTCCTTGGCCGGCTGTGCTTCACCGTGAAAAGGACAGTTTCTGCTGCCAGCCTGCTTCTCATCCAAAGTACTGTCCCCTGACCATCAGTGTCCAGGATTGAGTCCCCTAGCCAAGCCCTCGCGTCACGGAAGAGAACCGCTGTGGAGAGGCAGCGGGAAGGCATCTTCCGCAGATCCCAACACAGGGAGCAGGCAGGCACGGCCTCAGCGAAGGCCTGCTGTGCGCTCAGGCACCTGCAACTCCTCACTTCCGATATCGTCCACTGGCCGATACAGTTAGGAATGAGGGAACGCTAGCTGCCAGCCACTGAGCAAGGGGCTCAGGAGAACAGCAGCAAACAGGAAGGCGCAAGCACAGTCTCACCCCGGACTCGGGGGAGAAGGGTTGTCAAGCACCATGAAAGTTACATAAGAAAATTCCTGACTTCTCAGGAACCCCAACCTAGTCATGCTTAAGTTGACACCTGAAGGTGGAGTGTGATTGTGCCGTAATCGAAAAAGAAAACAAGCCAAACTAAGGCAGTTAAATTTGCGAAGGGGAGCCTCGCTCAAAGAAATAGAAAGACATTTCATAGAAACGACGTTAAAAAGCCATGAGGCGAAGCACCACTGGTCACTGCTGTAACATAAGCCGCAGTACCTGGCGGGCTGGACTCGCTCTTAGGCTGCGGGCAGTAGAGCAAGCAGGGAGGGGAGGCCAGCGGGCCAAGGCGGGAGATGGGATGAGGCTGGAAGAAAGAGGGTCTGTGCGAAAAGCTCTGGCCCTGGGCCATTAGAGCACCGGAGGGAGGTGCTTCCTCCCCAGACACACCACAACATGCAGGAAAAGCACATAATCTCTGAAGTACTGGCTTGAGAAATGACAGACTGTTGGTTTTTAATATGTTCGTGACTTAGTTTTGTTTAGTGCTCTGTAAGACAGTTTCCAATAACAGACTGCCTTCTTAAAGGAGAACTCTTTTACAATAAATGTTACCTCTTCGGTATTTCCACAGCCAGGCTTATTTGGATTGTCCAACAAGAGGTGCACCCATCCATCCATCACGGCCTGCTTCCACACTGATCTCCCTCAACACAGTGTTCAAACGCCCAAACTGTGTCTCCTTCCCTTCAGGGACTCGCACAGACAGGGTGGGACACGGCTCGAAGTCTTCTGCCTACCAAATCATTCCCATTGCTACGGGTCCGTAAAACACACATCCACCACATAATCTCCCATTAGGCCTAAATTTGCTACTTTTGGCCAATTGTAATTTTGAGCAGGATATTGTTCAAGATAACATAAATTGAGTAATACAGTTTGTAAGCAGAAATAGTGCTTATATTTTTGAGAAGACTACATGAAAATAGTCTAAATAAACATACTTAGATTTGTGGCAGTGAACTGCTGTCTTTTAAATTCCCAAGTATTAAACAAAGCGAGTAAGAGAACACTCAGAGGGAAGGACAGCCAGTACGGACAGGACCGGACACGTTTACCTGATCGCAACAGCATGTCACGTGTTCCAGAGATTTTATCATCTCAAAGGTACTTACTCTACAGAGCAAACTCATTGATTAATTCACTCACTTATGAAAAAGTAACTTGTGAGTGCCTACCATCTGGCAGGCACTGGAAATACAGCACGCGAAAGAAATACTCTTGGTGTCGAGACCCGAGAGGACTAAGTTCACTAGGAATTCCAGGAAGTGGCAAGAGAAGGGACCAAAGGAGCGGAAAGGCAGTTGCCACGGATCAACCAATGGGAAAGCAGCTTGTAAACGCATGATGCCACGCCCCTGTCACCCTATTCACCAGATCTTTCACTGAGGGACTCCTGGGTCTAACCTCAAGACCAAAGGAGCTGGCCCTGGTGGCACAGAACTATAACCTCAGAACTCTAGGAGGCTGAAGCAGGAGAATCTCAAGTTTGAGCCCAGCCTGGGCAATTTAAAACTTAGGAAGATCCTCTCTCAAAATAAAAAATAAAAAGGAGGAACCAGCACACATCCCTCCACATCAAGCCCTAAGTATCCGCCCCTTCCAGCCAGGCCCTGCCTCCTGACAGTACACAGTACCCACAGGTACACGAGGCGTCTGAAGGACACTCCAGATCCAAACCACAACAAGTGCCAGTATCACAAAAAATCAAAGTCAAAAAAGACCACAGGAGGTCAGTGCTCTGAATCAATTTTGAATTCAGAGACACTCAGGACAGTACAACTAAAGACACTCCCAAGAAGAGACCTCCAGAACCGTCTCAGAAAGTGGCCAAGCAAAGGGGGGGTGTGTTTGGAACAGGGGTGTCTACTTCCAGGGGAGACCGAGCTATCGCTCGCAGTAATAATTTTGAAATATAAACACTCATTGCATTCTGTGACCTCGTTGTACACATGTAAAGAAGTCGTGGGAGTGCTCACATACATTTCACACTCAGGAAACTAAATAGTAAGAGAGGGTCCTGGGCAGCAAAGTGAGCAGCCATGTTTCCTCCTAACATGAAAGTCCATGACCAATAAACAGAGCTCTCAATAGTGACTATAAATCGGATCTACTAATTGGAACAAATGTGTTTCAAACAGGACTCCTGTAAAACAAGGTCAATTGGAGCCTTTTCTATAATCTCCTATTATCTTTTCGTATCTTTCAAAATATATGCTGCTTTTAACAGGAAGCCTGCATTCAACATTTCTTTGTTCAGCAAATGTCATTACTGTCTCTTGGCAACTAAAAGGTGATCTCTGAAAGTTGTCAAAAACAATGCAGTCGGCCTGCATTGGAGACATATTTCAGGACTCCTGGCAGAAAATTTATTTGACTTGAGAACAACTGAATTGATTGGAAAGAAGAAAGACAGAAAGTTTCGCTTGAGAAAATATAAGAACCTTAACTATTAGATTAAAATTGTTTAAAATATACCAAATATACCCTCCCTGGTCCTTTCTACAGCTCAGGGTTGAGTGCTGAGAGGAGTCTCACACCACAGTTGAAGACCGGCGTGCCTAGGTGCTGAGGAAACGTCTAAGAACACACAGCTGAACACGGCAGGGACCCTGCGCAGAGGCGGGTCCTCCGACGGCTCTCAGAGTGCACACAGAGCAGCTCTGACCTCGTTCCTTAGAGGTAATCCCACACCGAGGAGGCTTTTCTTAGCAACAGTTACGAAGCCTTTACTTACCAAAGAATAAGAGATATTAGCTAAGAGTTCAGGCACATGAATTTCATCATGGAGAGTTTGTAAGTTCAAATGCAATTCGTCCCCCACCCTCTCAAAAAAGGCCAGTGTCGAGGCATTTGAATGGCTGCATGGTGAGTAGGACTAAGTCAGTCACACAGGGAACACAGGTGCATGATGCTACGAACTTTTTCAGTCCCAGATGACAGGAACACAAGGGTCTTGGCACTGAGCTATATCACCAGTCCACTTTTCATTTTTGAGATAGCATCTTGCTAAGTTGCCTAGGCTCAGCCCAAGCTTCAGGTTCTCCTGCCTCAGCCTCCCAAAGTGTTAGGATTACAAGCCTCGCCAGCATTCCCGGCTTGCTCTGGGGACTTTGCAGCAGAAGGGTGACCACAGGCAACAGGCGGACTGGAATACTTGCTGTGAGGGTCAGATGGAGGAGCTGACCCAATGGCAGGACAACGTGACTTCATCCAAGTTGAAATGTCCCTGACTACCACAAGCTAAGGTCAAGGATGCCAGGCACACTGACGAGGATGACACCAAGAGCTATTCCTGTAGCCTCCTAAGAGCACTCGCGGCTTGAAGTATGGGGACACTGACAGCGGTGACTCAAGGACAGTCATGGTGACTGAATTCAGGGCGACCGGGGACGAGTCCGACCAAATCCCATCATGCTGCGTATAGCAAACTCATCACCACATCTCTCATCTCTGCATGCTTACAACCCAACTGTATGGGGAGAAGTTCATATGTGTATCAGCCATGAGCTTCACGATCAAAACTGCCACATCCCAGGACCAGCAAGTGACACTGTTGGCAACACAGTCCCCCCAACCGTACTCTCGCTGAGGCCACTCAGGAATGTCACCTTATGTTTGGCATCAAACCACCACATCCAGCAACCTTACATCTGTGATGGAAAATCATCTCTAGAATGCAGGCCTACTCTGGAAAACTAGTCACAGCTGGAGGAAACAATAATGTTTAAGTTGCTTGTCCAGATACCTCCAGAGCTGGATAAAAGTTAGCAAAAGCTAAGTATTAGTTGTCTGGACACTTTGATAAGCTGGTCTGGCCATCTCTGGAGGGGAGACAGGCTCTTGAGTACTGAATTCGTCGCCCTCTCCTGATCTCCAGGAGCAACGGGAAGAGTTCACTCCATTTTAGTCTTCGAGGTGCTGAAGACTTGTTCCTTAGCAATGAATCACTTTTTTCCTTTGTTAAATCATACAGAAGGGAACCCGGGGGGCCAAAGGATCTTGTGAGTAAACAGTCCAGGCACAGCATGGAAGCGGACCAGCCGGCCTGAAGCACAGACAGCGACCTGTCACTCGGGCGCCACCTGCGGGCGCTCTTCGCTGGGTGACAGCTGCGCCTCTCAAAGGCAGTGATTCTTTTCCTCCTCCAGATCCTATTGATGGACTTTTGGGAATGAGAGTGGGTGGGATTAATGAGCGTACTACAATTCGTCAGAGGGCGGTATACGGACGAGTGCCGACTTTAATTGGTTTTATAACTGCAGGAAACGGTTTCATGTCCCGGGCTTGTCCCCAGGCGCACATGGGAAACACCAGAGCAGCCACCGCGTTGGGTAGGCCGGGGGGTGGAGGGTGGGGGCTCGTCACATCAACTATTTTGAGGAAGGACAGTGCAAAACACAGTGGTTCAAATTACTGTGGCTGCTGGCAAGGTGCAAGACTCGTCGCCACGGTAAAAGATTTAACAGGTCAGCTTTATCCAATCAGACTCAACCGAAATTCTCTGACATGCACACTGTCACGAACATGTTACCAACTAAATCTTACGGCAAATGAACAAATGGCACTTCTTAACTACCATTATTACCGAACAGTAACACTCCTATATGTAACTTAATGCAGAAAGATCAAGTTGAAATCTTAAGGAGGTCAGATACAAAACAGATGCCAGGCTGGAAGAGTACGAGGAAATTAAGACTCTATCTCAGAAGGACCGGCTGAGTGCTTTAGTAATCTCTCCCCTATCACAGAGCTAACCCTATTGTAGTTTGTGGTAGAAACTTCAATTTGTGTTTTGAGATTGTATTTTCTTACTTTTGGGAATTTCTTTTCTTTTTTTGTTTTTGAGGCAGGGTCTCACTGTGTATTCCATGTTGGTCCTGAAGTCACTATGCAGCCTCAAACACATAGCAACCCTCCTGCCTCAGCCTCACAATGTCTGGGATTGCACGCGTGTGCTAGTAGGCCCAGCTATTATGTGGAGAAGGGGGACTGAAGCCAGGGCCTGGAGGTTCCTAGTTAATTGTTCTAATCACTGAGATACACTTTCAGAAATGGGACTCTTCTAATTAAATGACATTTCAGTCTAATAAGCGAGCATTAAGTCACATATACAGAAAATACCCATAGAAATTTCCCCACTCAATGCAACTGGCACCTACGTTGGAATAGGTTTCACCTGAAAAATACTCAGAACGAGGGGAGAAAGCTTTGAAATGTTCATTCTTCTTGAGAACTCTCATGAAACCACAACTCAGCGACCAACCCTAAGCATTCTCAGCAGCCTGAGCAAACTTCCTTGCAAAGGGTTTCTCAGTAATTTTTTCAAAATTATAAGGCAAAACCCATGATCTACTGCCAGATGACACATTGGTTAGGGCACAAGGGTGCCATCTATTGCTTTTCCTGAAGGCAAAAAAAAAAGAAATAAAAAGAAAATGCTTATGATGTAAATGCAATTCAGGGCGATGAGTATGAGAAACGTTTGTCCATGTTGACTTCTAAACATTACTCTTGCAGAGCGTGACTTTTGAAGCCAAGCATACTTTTAACTGGTGAATTACAAGAGGATGGGAAAATTAAGGAAGAAAAAGTGCACTTTTTCTTTGGGATCCTAAAAGGAAAAAAAAAAATCTTCCCAAGGAAAGATTTTTCTATATCAAAATCATTTTAACACAATAAAAAGAGCTTATTTCTCTTTAAAAAGAAATCAATTTTAACAGACAAGTCACAGTTCCTCTGCCAGAATGTTCCTGAGATTAGAGGATGACTGGAGGCTCTCCTCCAGCTGCTACATCACAACTTGAATGTTTGAACACCGTAATAAGCACGGCCCAGGCACAGAGACCTTTCCAGGCAGGACAGTGATCTGGTGATGGGCTGCCTGACTGACTGACATATAATTCTTTCTCAGCTTTTCCACTGGCACTAACATATCTGCATTTTGTTTCAGGAGTGGGGTAAGACACACTTGCCAGCAAGCAGCAAGCGCAGGGTGACGAGCACACAATGCACGTCACTGGACCCCCCTCTCTCGGAAACTAGGTCTAATTTTATAATGGATAGTAATGAATCAGAAATTAACCATGTTTTCTCTTACATTTTATATGATTGAAAACATTACTAAACAATACACTATTTAAAAACAAAACTAATTACAATACCCCCTTTTCCATTACAGATTATCTTTAAACAGCAGCATGCTAGGGAATTCTCTACAAAACAAGAACATACGTTGATGGTTTGATATTTTCATTTGTATACTATTTATTTTCTGAGGAATCAAATAAATTATTGTTGATGAAACAAAAATGTAATAACCTACTTTGCTTCGGAACAGATTTTCTCAGAGTAGAAAAACCCACTATAGGAATTAAGCCAACTGCATGACTAGTGCTGGACGATTCCTGGGCCTGAGTGAGACCACCTGGATTGCAGACGAAGACCAAACCTAGAGGCAAAGCACATGCCGATGTTGCTGCAGCTGTAGCAGCCAGCAAGTGCAGCAGCACCTCAGAACCCGCCCAAGCACCAATCTCAGTTACAGCCACGCAGAGGAGAAGAGGAGACCACACCACCCAAAGCTCAGTGGCCGGCGCTCTATGGGATGGCCAAATTCTCATTTGACGCCGGGCTTTTATTGCCATAAAATGAACACCATCCAACTAAGTAAACCACCCTACCCAGCACAGCGACACACACATCCGGAACTATCTACAGTCGAGAGGACTTCATTGTAAAAGCTCCCAGTCTTCATCAGCGTCCTCCTTGTGTTGCTATTTCCCACAGAGTCATCTTGCCTGGACAGAGGGTCTGGGCGCTCCCTCCCTGTAGCGGGAAAGAGGACGGCCACCGGAGGGCGCCTCACCGACCGCCATTTCCAGCCTAGAACAAAACGGGGAAGTGGCACAAGGTGGCTGATGAGGACACCCAACAATGCTAGTTCTGAATAAGAAAAGTGGCCAATCAACATGATTTAAAAGGAACATAATCATGAAGTAATTAATAAAAAAGATACTGAAAATATGCCTTTCAACACGTAGCTGATAATTTTAGTGAATTAAATTAGTGGTCTTAGAATAATACTCCATGGACCTAAATATCATCAGAAATTAAAAAATAATATCAAACTTTATTCCCAATGAAGGGATATTTCATCATAAGTACAAAAGCAATCGAAGGTTAATTAGTATCATTTACATAAGTATTAACAAAGTGTAGGCACTTTAATACATAGCTACATCATAAATCTAAATAACCAAGAATGCATTAAAATTTTAAAGCTGTTCAGTAACAAAAGCTGTCTCCCATGAAAAGATGCTGTCTGCTTACAGGATAATCATGGTTTTAAGTGGATTAAAATAAATCTCTCATCTCCAGCATTTTTTCCTTTGGAAATTAAAGAAAATCACCAAAACAACTCTTTCTCCAATACAAGTGACAGATATTGTGTTATTATCAAATAATTTGATAGTATTTTAGAGAACTACTGAGCACCAGATTCATTTTATTTGTCTTCTACAGGTTTTGATTCTACCTGCAACGGTGCTTGCCTCGTCCTTTATATGTAGTGTGCATACATGTAAGAGAGAAAAAGTCAGGCAGGAGCTGGAGGGAGAAGAGAGAAACACTGCAGCTGAAGAGACAGAGGAAACAAGCCAGAGGGGAGAGCAAAGAGGACGAAAGGGAGGAGAGAAGGAACGGGGCGAGAGGAAGAGAAGAAGGAGAGAGGGGCGGGGGAGAAAGGGGCAGAGAGACAGAGAACAGTGGGTCGCAGAGCAGGTGGGATCCAGGGGCACACTGCAAGGAAAAGGCCAAAGCAGTAGTCAATGTCACATAGCAAATATGTCACTTGCTATGGCCTTTCCCCGTAATACCTGAGCACACCATTAAAGTACTGGAAAACTGTGTCCAAAATTTGTTCTTAGGAGGATAGGCTTCCACTGCAACTGATCTCAGTGATTCAGAGCCCAGGACTAGAACCATGACTTCACACGCCAGGGGCGTTCGTTCTGCTTTCTGACTGCAGCTGACCGGTCCACTCACGTACAGTTAGCTACTGAGTGCCAGATGGTCTGCGGCTTGCGACAGAATGGTGTGCGCTTGGCTCGAGGTCTGCTCTTGGGCTGCCCAGGGGCACAATAGGCCAGGCGGGAGTCTTCTCTGCTGAGGACCACCTGGAATTGAAGGTCATTCATTTCCCAAGGTGAAACATGGATTTCTGCATCGAGTGACGTGAAACCTCCCCCCGGGCCAGTGACCCCGGGGACAGCAGGACGGTGTCACTGGCAGCAACCACACCATCTTCATCACCTTGTCCTGGAGGTAAACTTCGTCTCTTCTGCTGTCTTCAATTCATGAGGATCAAGTCAACAAGTACAACTCAGAAGAACTGTGGTGAGCTGCGTGACCTTCACACTACCTCCCCTTCCACAACGTGTCTGTCCTGGGAGCCTGGGCCGCCTTCTGCCCATCTTCCCACCACGAGGAGCTCAGCTTCAGGAGCTGTGCTTAGAGCACCACAGTTGAGACATGTAGGCCACAGCGGGACGTGATCCACAGGACCAGCCTGCACGCAGGGAGGAGACCCAGCGGTGACGCTAATTTGGGGAACCATGAGTGTGTTTTTCAGGTGAAAGGGATGCTGTGGCTCCCCTGTTGTATCACAGTACCAGAGGTGGGCAGGAATGGTCCCCCATCACCCGTGTGTCCTGGTGCCCTGGCATGCTAAGATCCCCTCCCCAGAGTGGCTCTGGACCTATCAGCCAAAGGGCAACACGCCAGCTCTTACCACGTGGCTTGCAGTCTTTAACAAAGCGGCAAGTCAGGACTTCCAGGAAAGTTAAAAAAAAAAAAAAGATGGCATTGACAGCTGGGGAAAAGAGAACCCTCATTAAGTCACATCCTCTCTCTCTCTCTCTCTCTCTCTCTCTCTCTCTCTCTCTCTCTCTCTGTGTGTGTGTGTGTGTGTGTGTGTGTGTGTGTGTGTGTGTGTGTGTCTGGGAACTGAGCCCAGTGCTTTCATTCCCAGACCATTTTTAGTCTTTCTGATTTTGAAACAGGGTCTCCTAACTCACTAAGATGTTCATGCTGGGCTTGAACTTGTGATCCTCCTGCCTCAGCCTCCCAGAGGGCTGGGATCACATCCCTGCACCACTAGGCCCGGAACTTTCCAACTCTGCCTACTCAGTCTGCCTATGCTGTCACTGACATGTGCTGAAAACCATCTGGGTGATGAGGAGTGACCCCAGAGCGGGGAGGGCACGCTGAGATTCCGACCTCCTCTTTGGTGGGTGAGGGAGGCCTGCTCAGGGGACATGCAGCTCCCACCGTTTCTGTCTAGATTCCACAGAAGGTCCACCCTCTGCTACTCAAGGCCAGGCTATGGGGGTGAAGCCATCCTCAGGCACCCGTGGCTTTACGAAAGCTGGACACAGACCACAGCTAGATCTTGCTCGGTCTTGCCCTGCGATGCCTATCCCTTGATTACGGCACAGCAAGACAGCTGTGACCGAGAGTGGCTCTCCACTTAGGATAGCCCAGGCTCCAGTGCTTTAAGAAGTAAGTTTAAGGTGGGTGTGGTGGCACAGGCCTGTAATCCTAGCATTGTGGGAGGCTGAGGCAGGAGGGTTTCAAGTTCAAGTCCAGCCTGGACAACTTAGCAAGATACCTGTATCAAAATTAAAACTAAAAAATGGACTAAGATTGTACTTCAGAATCAAGGCCCTGGGCTCAATCCCAAGTCCCACTCTGTTACGGCAATGTACTACCAAAACCACCTCATTATTTTGTGAGAACAATTACCTTTCCCCTGGTCACAATAAGGAAAGCCACCTAGACAGAACTGGTTTGGTATTCCACCTGACTTGGCATTTGCTACTATCCCACTGGAGACTCTCCCAGGGAAGTCGCCCTGTCAGTACTGGAAGCCAGGCCTCCTGGGTTTAGTTCCACCTCAGCAACCTACAATGGAACCCTGCTGATCTCCAGGGAGAAATGAAGGTCAGAGACAATGGCCTAAGGACAGCAGCTGTTAACCCAGGGTCAAATTAGGTCATTAGGTCATCAATGACACCGCAAATCCAAAGTTTAAATCCAGTTACATCTCCATGGTGTCCTTCTAGAGGGAGAGAAATATCTATTTTACATTTGCGTTCGTCACCTGTGACACTCGGCACCACTATTACTTCTTAGATTAATTTATTTCACCTAAATGAACAAAGGACAAAAGAAAAACCCAGCCTCTCAGCACGGGGATCTGTTCTGCCTCCCACTGAATGGCCCCTTAGGGACCAGATGCCGAGGCACTGGTGGCAAACACTGTGGTGTGGAGGTAAGCGCCTTGCCACGCAGCTCCCCGAATGTGAATGACACCAAACACACTGGAGCCCTGAGCTCCGCAGACGCCACAGGCGCTGGCGGCTCATCCCGCGCCCAACGGAGAGCCCAGCAGCAGGTGTCTCTCTCCCCACCCTCAGAGGACACGTCACCTCTCCTGGGGACTCCAGGACAAAACCCAAAGGCTCCTAGACCCACATGTGTTCCGTATCTTCACGTGACCTGCATTTCTGTGTCCAGCAAGAAATAAATTACGAGTTACCACCCCAATGTGTGAATATAGAGAAGGCACCCCAAGAAGCCGTTAAGACTCACATAAGTGACGTGTAGAAAGCGAAATTCTGACGCAGGGTGTCATTTCTCACACGAGGACAAGGCCATTTTGTTTATGACCTGAGACAGGTCTTTGTTTATTAAATAGAAATGATAGATTCACATAAAGTAAGCTGGTTCCTCCTGTGTGGGCGTCCTTGGCATTATTTAACATGATCTTAAAATGTGGGCTGTAATAAACTTGCTGCATAAAGAACATTCCTCATGAACGGGGGAAACTGCATGGAGAAAACTTTCAGGAAGTTACATTCACACAGAGAAATAGTCCCATCGGTGCTACAAAGTCTCACCCGCTATGTCCACACACAGGGAGGAGTCTTGACGGCTGAGGGCGTTTCTCAGCCTTCAAACGTCTTACTGGAACATTTTTGCCTAGGTTCGTTTTTAAAAATTATATGCATAATTCCTGCACTTGGTAGGCTGAGGCACGAGGATCGCCACAAATTCCAGGCTACTCTGGGCTACATGGAGAGTTCAGAAGTAGCCTGGACTTCAGAGCAAGACCCTGTCTTAATTTAAAAAAAAAAAAGTCACGTGCATCCTCCGGCCTCACACCTGCCAGCCCTCCGTGACCCCACCGACCCCGGGGTCCCCAACACTGCCCTTCCTGGGATGCCACGCACTTAACTACACCCCCCTCAAAGGTTCCTGCTTATACCCCTCCCTCCACCGTTTTTACCTTCAGAATTATCACCTCCCATTCTAGCAAAGTCCGACTCATTCTTTTTTTTGGTATTGAAATTCTTTTCTAAAATTAATTTGTGGCAATAAGGACTGAGCCCAGAGGAAGGGCCCCCAACTTCCAAGATTAAACAAGAGACGGATGAGAGTAGGTACTTTATTGTCATTCTTATATACATGGATTCCAAATTCTGCAACATATTAGGAACAGGTGCTTTGGGGAATCAGTGACCACCCACACCCATTTTGGCCCATTTTTCCTTCCTTCCTACCCTTGCCCCATGCCCCCCTCCAGTCCCCACTTTTCAGAAAGTCACCACCCCTTTCCTAGCAGTCGTCCGCCCCTCCTTCTACCCTGTCTCTCTTGTTGGGGCCTTTCTAGGCCACTATCTTTGGGGATTTCATAAGAAGTACATCTGTCTCCAGTCAGTCTTTCGTGTTTGGTTCATTTCACTGAGGAATGGGTAAAGAATGTGTGGCACCTACACACACTGGAATACTGTGCAGCCTAAAGACAGACAGATATGAAGCATCTGAAAAAAACAGGGCCACCTTGAGCCGAGAGAGCTCCGTGAAATGGAGCGACTCATTCTTTCAAATGTGCTAGATATTCCCCCTGGGGGCTCTTACACCTCTTAAATCTTGTATTTGCTTAACAATCTATAGCATATAGTACCAATCGATTAATCTTGTTTATGTATGTGTGTATGTGTGTGTGTGTGTGTATATGAAATTTATATATATGGTAGTTGTATCTGTACACTAGACATTCACTGCAAAATGTATGTAATACTGTAATGTGCATCATACATACTGTATATCACACATACATATTGTAGGTCTCATATTTTATATCTACTGCACATATACTATGGATATATTTTATTGAATATTCATACTGTATACGTGGTATAAATTATATTATACTTACATGTATATTGTATAGTTTTATATCTATTATATCATAAACTGGGGCATAACAAGTGACCGCCGAAGAGCAAGCTTTTATTTTTTTTGAGACGGCATCTCACTCTGCAGTCCAAGCTGGTCCTGAACTCACTATGGATCCCAGGCTGGCCTCCAACTCACAGCAATCCTTCTGCCTCAGCCTACTGAGTGCTGGGATTACAAGCGTGTGCCACAACTTCTGGCTTATGCGGTACTGGGGGCTTGAACTCCGGGCCTTACATGTGCTGGGCAAGTGCGCTAACCACTGCGCTTTCCCTCTAGTTCCAAAGAGTTAACATTTTTTAATTCACATGAGTGGAAAAATTTAAAGTGCATTAATCTCCCTAAAATTTCTGCATCTCAGAACCTAACAAAGAAGAAAACATCGACTGTCAACAGAAACACAAGATAACCCTAAACAAGCAGGAACAGCGCTCACCCCTGAATAGGGAGGGCTTCAGCCTCTTCCTCACCAACCTCTCTAGAAGGAGCCCTGGGTGAAATATTTGCATGTCTAGTCACAGGTCAAGAAATGTTTACAGAAAACCTAAATTAGGATGCGCCCCAGGCAGGCAGAAATGGAGCTCACCCTATTTAAGATCCGCATATGTATGCAGTGTTAATAAGCGCATTTGGATTCCACGCGGGGTCTGCAATCCTTTAAGGAGACCAGCGCCTACGTGTGGAGCCATATCTGTTAAAAGTAGTTTCCCCAAAGCCTTGTACAGCTTGTTAAATACCAAGGCAATTGAGGTTTGATGCTGAAACTCCTCTAAGAACATAGCAGAGTTAATTAAGTGAGTTAGTGACCTATTTGCTAAGAATGATGTCCCTGATTGGAAGGACACTTGGGCAGAGGCATTTTATAGACACAACTGCAGGCACCAGATGCAGCCACGACTCTCCCTCCAGTCCTCACTGAGGAACAGAAACAAGCACAGGCCACACAGGGAGGACGAGAACAGGGAGGGACTGGCCACACTGAAGAAAGAAGAGTTACGTTGAATTCACAAAATCACTGGCAAGTTTGGTGCAATGACAAGGAAGAGACATCGGTGATAACGTCACCATTAAAGTGTGTGGATGTGGCAGAGGCGAGGACAAGAGCAGGAACTGCGGCTAGCCCC
>PVKB01007859.1:0-25800 GCA_004027205.1 Ctenodactylus gundi
TCATCATCCTGGATGCCTAGTGGTAACAGGAAGAGAGCTGATACCTGGTTGGGTTTCTAAACCTTGTTTCTGGAGCCAGCTATAGGGATATGTGCAATTTTGGATGGTCCTCTACTTGGCTTTATCGACTGGGCACTCTGAGATGGTCACAGTAAGTTACTTACTGAATAGCTAACAGTTCCTTGGGATCTGGGTGGAACCTTTGAGCAACACAATTTGTCATTTATTCCAGAATCTCACTTTCAAATTATGCTACAGTGAAGTCTGTTAATCTCCTAATGCTGACGCTGACCTCATCCATAAGGACCCTTAGACTCAGTGCATCTTGGCCTCAAGACTTTGCAGATATTTTGATGAGATCATTCCATTCCAATCTACCTCTACTGGAGGTGACTCCAAAGACCCCAAGCAGTAGTTAAAATGGAGTGAGGAACAGAGACCAGAAGTATTTGAGGACAAGATACTTAATGGTTTACTCCTCTTCACTGTAGTATTTTTTTGGTTATTTACCATGTACAAGTGTCCTTTCCATGAAAAAAAAAAAAATCCACTATTGAATTCCTAACCTGAAAACACCGCCATTCTTGTAGACTGGTTGGTGTTTGAGGCCTTCTGGGTGGCATTCCCCAAGGCCAGCAATGGGTATCTTCCATGTGACTATGACCACTTCCCTCTTCTTGTACCAAAGACCTTTTCCATACGGATGTCAAAAAAGAAGAAAAAAGTCTGATGGGCGGATGTCAGAAAAGAAGAAAAAAGTCTGATGGACAGCATCCCCTCCTGGAAATGCAGCAGGGAGAGTGCTTCACGGGTGAGGATTGCGAGCAGTGCTGCGATGAACACAGGAGGCAGGATCTCGGCAAGATCCTGACTTCATTTCTTTGAGATATATACCTGGAAGTAGGATTTCCCAGTCATATTGTACTTCTATTTTTAATATTCTAAGGAGCCACCAGACTTTTCTATACCAGTTACAGCAGTTTACATTCCTGCAGATGGAATACAAGGGCTTCCTTTTTTCCAAGTTCTAAATTGTTGAATTTTTAAAGTGTCAGTTTTGAAAAAGAAATACTGTGTGATTTGTCAAATAAAAATATTTGAAGAAGGGCACCAACAGGGGTGGGGAATGTCTAACCTTTGGGCCATATGTGGCCCATGAAATCATCTGGTCTGGTTCAGCCAAGCCAAACACAGGTGATACCTGAAATTTAATAATTCTAGGAGCATTTTTTAATAGTAAATATATCAAGCTAACTCTTACGTTTATAACTGTATGGTCCATGAATGATGTCATAAATACTCAAGTGGCCCATGTCAGAAAAAAGGTTTCCTCAGATGTTTGAAGGCCATTGGAACTTGGAGGTGGCCACAAGCCTGTAATCCTAGCACTCTGGGAGGCTGAAGTAGGAGGATCTCAGTTTCGATCCCAGCCTGGACATATTAGTGACTTAGTGAGACCTTGTCTCAGAGTCAAATTAAAACTAAAACACAACAGAAAGAACGAAAGAAAGAAAGAAGGAAAGAAAAAAAAAGTTGTTTTCCACAGCAAGTCTTGACCCTCTATAAACTACCACAAGGAGGCACTACTGAATTTTGAATGACTCACATCACCACTACTTCAATTTCCTCTACAAAGTGAAGGTAACACCCATCTTGTAGGGAAGAGGGGAAGATGAAAAGATTTATCTGGGAAAGTGAGAGGGCCCTGGAGGCCTGCCTTTAATTCTCCCAGATCTGAATGGAGGTTGGCGGAAGGTGAGACCAAGCAACCTTGTTCTAAAGCAAAGGTAACAAACATTTTTTCTGTCAAAAGCTATTTAGATATTTATGACTGTCTTAGTTACTTTTCGTTGCTGTAACTCAATACCCGACACCCACAAACTTAGGAAAAGAAAGGTTTATTTTACCTCACAGTCTCGAAGGTCACAGTCCATTCAGGGACGGCCGGCAGCAATCGAAGTACATGGCAGAGAGAGAGGTGGAGGCAGCTTCCCCGGACCAACAGGAAGGTAAGCTGAGGCTAGTTGAGACTAGTCCTAGTCATCCAGGAAGGCAGGTGCAGCTTATGTATCCTTTCAAGTCTCCACCCAGTAACCAGTACCTCCTGCATCCAGGTGTGGCCACTACACACCATTAATCCTAACTTAACTGAAATCCACCCCTCCAGACCAGACCCCAATCCGCCAACATCACATGGTTCCATTAAAATACATGAGACTTTTGGGGGACACTCCAGATCCTAACCACAACAATGACATTATTTACATTTTTAAAACCAGAACAAAGAACCCAAAGCTAGAATTTCTCCTCAAGTCCAAGTATCATCTCACTCTCATAATCAGGTGATGAAGGGGAAGGAAATGTGGACACAAGTTTTCTTGGTTCACCTTCTCTTAAAAAAAAAAAGTCTAACAAAGCTGTGCCAAAATTAAAAAATATAAAGGGCTGGAGGTGCAACCTAACCTAGGAGACTCTGGGTTCAGTTGCCAGTACTGCTACTGCCACCATCACACAAAAAAGAATTTGACAGAAGTTATATATCTTAATTCCAAACACTACATCATTTTTTTACTTATTCATTTTTATTTTGCTGAATTTTGAGTATAATACTTGGAGGTTCTCAGCCCAAATAAAGGACCCTTTGTCCACTGAATTCAATCACCCTGTTTTATCCAGGAAAACATGATTTAAAGAAAATAAAGCTACTAAGCCAGTAGTGAAGGCTCAACCTCATGATCTCACCTTAGTCCAGGATTTTTCTAACAAAAGTAGAGTCTCAGCTGCATTTAGGCTTTTTCTGGCACATCTGCAACCAACAGAGAACAAACATCTGGAAATACTGAGTAGCATCTGTCTTTATGAAAGGAAACACCTTAAACCAACCTCTGCATTCTGTGGAAAGGCAAAGTGATATAGCCTCCTACTCCTTAGACAGTCAGGTTTATTATGTGCTTAAAACTAGCTATTGACTTTAAAAATAAACAGCTAGTTAACAGTAAGAGAAGCTGATATTCCTTGATGTTCTTGTGGGGCTGCAACAGTGACTTCATTTGTCCTCACAAGGACTGTAGATGGCTTACCAGACATGGCCACTGAACAGGGCCACGCAAGATCACCTGTGCTTTGCAGCCAGTGCCCAGCTGCTGAGGACATTGACTGTTGGTGACTCAGAGGTTCTTCTCCCCACCCCACTCCCAGAATCACCCTTGGGATGGGATCCACCTCATTGCAGCTAGGGACTTAGGCCCCATCCCTGTTTGCCTCTTTCTGCTCACTGGTCAGTGTCTCTCATAGGCTCATCCTGGAAACCCAGCCCCAACCTCACAAACACCTCAAGCTCTAGGTCAGGCTCTGCTCCCAGGTACAATGGCTAATGTCACTGCATCCCCTTATGGCTCCAGCTGTCTCACCAACAAGGATGGTGATGATGTAATGTGGTACAAGAGCTGACTGCCCTCTTCCCTCTATGGAACCTGGGACTTCTTGGTCACTTTACAGGTGAGGACATTGCATATTTCCGTGTTGTGTGAAGACAGATACTTCACATGTACTTATCTATTATACATATTTATTCCCTTGTTTTTTCCCACTTGATATCATGACATGGTGATTTTTTACCTCCATTTCTACAAACATAATTGTGAAAAGGTGTATAATATTTTAACTTACAAAGGGAGGTTTTTTAGCCTAATATATTCAAATTTAATAGAACCACTGTTTATATTTTATAAATTATAAAAAGGTATTTCTGAAAAAGTTTTTTCATGTCTTCAAGGTTTGGGTTTTTAAAGAAAAAGTCTAAGGCATAGAGTCATAGAGTATGGGTCACAGAATAGGACGAATATTTAAAATTTATTTCCAGAAAAACTTTTACCAATTTATATTACAGTACTGTCTGGCAATCTGAAGTCTCCTGCTAACAATCAGTATTACTAAAAACAAAACTAAAAACTCTAAATACTGAATCAAAGTGAAAATAACTCATTGCTTCATTACTTCTTTTATAACCAAGTTGAAGTTGTTCGTATATTTATTAGCCATGTCTGTTTCCTATTTGAGAAAGTTTCCCCATATATTTAGGACTTTAATACATATATATATATATATATATATATATATATATATATATATATATACAATACATCTATACAGATTTGAAGGCCATTCTGGAAACACATTGTACTGGTCACGGACTTGGTTACTAATACTAGATTTAAAGATATTTAACCTATCCTTTCTCCAGAGCAACATCTCCCTACCTGCTCCTTGGGTAAAGTGATGCCAAAAGCTTTGAGTCTTAGGAAATTCCATTACTAATTAACACTTAGCCTGCTCTCCTTCCCTTGCCAAGGACAAGATGGCATGCCTGAAAGAGGAGATTTCTAAACATGAAATGCACTGAGATAATTTAACAAAAGATTTTAAGTGGAGTGCAGGCAGAAATGAAAACACCTGGTGGAGTCATAAGACATCTACATGTTCATGAAAAAGCATAAGAACAGGTAGATGACACCTTGTGAAGTAAGAGCGGGAGTTACAGCAGTACTATTCGTGTCCCTTGAAGTTACTAACAAACACAGAGCCCCTAAAGCTACTTTCACCTCAAGCTCCTACTTTGTGATTCTAGAAGACTCTAAAAGGTTTTTTTTTTTTTTAACATGGATGTTTCCATAATTCTGAAACAGCATGACATTGAGGGAAGCCAAATTGCATAGATAATCAAAACCGAAGGTCAGGTCAGCACTTTAGGCTTCTCTGTAGGTAATCTTACCATTAATTTTTTGATTTAAAAAACTTTTTAGGTAAGAACAACTTTTTTCTGTATTGAAATTCTTCAAGCTTGAGTTCTATCCAGCCAGAGATGAACTTCATCTTCAAAAATCTAAGAAAACAAGCTCTATTAATTCTGAGGCATACAAAGAAAGATCCTGAAATATCCCTCACTTCTCCAGACATACTATTGAACCTAGCACATTCCTCATAGCAGCTGTTCCAAATCTCTTCCACTTTCCCCAAACTCTCCTAAGCTGTGTGGAGAAGACAGGCGCCGGTGACCTCCCTCATCCACATTCCTCTTCGGTTCCAAATCCCCGCCAACTCAATCCTAAGGTCTTTTAAAATTCAGCCCCACTTCCTCCCACTCAGTCTCAAGTTCATTTAAAGCAACCCATATTTTTGCTTGTATATTCCCCTTCTCTTAGTACAAAGCAAAGTGTTTTATTCATAGGAATGGTTCACTAATTAATATTTTAAAGTGAGTGATTGGGGCAAAATCAAATTCAATAACATGGATTCCAGATTTTATCTTCAGTCAGAGCCTGACTAGAGACAGGTGCCTTGGCACCGAACTCAAAGGGAGCTGCCGGAGGACTGCTCCAGCCCTAACCTCGAGACTGGTTCTACTACTCATCGTGGAGAAGTTATTTAACCTCTTTCCCTCATTCCTCAGATGCTTCATCTCTAAAAATGAGGATAATAAAACCTCCCACCTCAGAGAGCTCTTGGGAGGATTAAATAGAAGGACTTGGCATAGAAGGTGCCAGACACTTAGTAAACGTTCAGAGTAGCAAGAATACATTCTGTCTCACGTAGTTAGGAGATAAAGCCTTTCAAAATTTGCCAGGTTTACAAACTGCCTTTCTAACCTCTTTATGTCACATGCAGGAGAATCTCAGGTTAAAAAAGGAAATAAGGGATGGGATGTAACTCAGTCGTACAGTGCTCGTTTCACCTGCTATATCCCTGTTCGATTCCCAACGCCCACTGCATGCTGAAGGAGAACTTGTAGGAGCTGCTTCTTGATCCCTTCATCCTAATTATAGAACTTTTATCGGTTTCTGATGCCGGGGAAAAAATTCTTTCCTCCATTTCACTGATGGAAAACTGAACACTGTACTTTCCCACTGAACTCTGAACTGCTGCCTCCTCTCTGCTACGTTTCTTTTGTGTGTGTGTCGGGGGGCGGTATATATGGGGGTGTGGGCATGGGTGTGTGTGGCTGTGTATTTGGTATTGGGGGTGGACCCAGGGGCCTTCTCAATGAGCTATGTCCCTAGCCCATTTTGGTTTTGAAATAAGATTTCACCAGGTGGCCCAGGCTGGGCTCAAACTTGTGATCCTTCTGTGTCAGCCTCCCAGAGTACTGAGCTACAGGGCAGCACCACTGGACCCAGGTTTCCTGTCTCTTTCCAGGGGAAGCTAGCTCAGTGTCTGGCATGGAGAGAGGACACTGAACATCTGGGGTGTTGAGTTGCTTGAATCCTCATACATCTTATGAATGGATTCCCAATGGAGTTATTTTATTTTATACTTGTCTAGTCACATTTTAGACTTTATTTTGCAAATTCTAAAGCTTTTCTACTTTATTCCTTTCAGAATATAACTTGATCATAAAGATTTCAAGGCAGAATAATTAATATATGATAGCTTTTCATTGATGCACTGAAACATTTACTAGATACTGTGTTTTTTTTTTCAATTATGTGTTCTTCACGTATAGGTTTATTTACTTCTTCCTCCTCGTATCCTTCAAACTCCAGTGAGCTTACCTTTTTGTGTTTGATTTGTAAAATAATGCCTGACTGTAGCGACATCTACTGGTAACACTGAACTCTCAGCAAGGGGAATTGTGAGCTATTAATAACTAATCAATTATTTTGACAACATTTTTCCCCGTAGGGTAGTCCAGGGAGATGTCCAAATTAACACTGTTTGATGATGAGAACTACTAAATCAATTCATTTAAATCACTTTTCCTGCTAATGATGCCTGAATCCAAAAAGCTTTTTTGTTTTTAATGTGGCTGCTGTCTTTGCTGAAAAGAATCGTAGACAAAGTTTCTGGTTCTCCTTTTAAAAAGGCCATGTATGAAAAAAATGCACAGAACCCTGGAAAGATACTGCATTAAAGTAGCTGCTTTCTTTACGTGGTGCGGGAGATAGACCCCAGGGCCTCACACACCCCCAGCCCTAAAGTAACTCAAATGGAATGCATGGGGGCCATGGCCAATACAGCTTTGCCATGAACTGATGAACATCAGGACATGAATTATGAATTATTCATGAATGAATTATTACTTAAATATGAATTTGTATGCCAGCTTAGAATTTTGTCTTACACACATTGCTATATGAATGTGATATTCGGTGGTTATTCATTAACAGGTCACCGACACTACCTGAAACAGTAATACTATGCATATTAATAATATGTGTGTTAATGCTACGCATTTCTATGCATTTTCAAAAGCAGGTGGGAGTAACAACTAGTGCTTTGGTTGTTTTATTAAAGATTTTCTAAATTGCAATATAAAGTTCTTTAACAGTAGATATTCAGTAACCTTAGAATGTGGGGAAGAAATGGCTATAAAATCCTGTAATAATTGATTGCTAGTTTGCAAAATATTAACTACCTCTCCTGATGCCACTGAGTTTCATCAGTGGGAATGTCTTCAGCAAGATGTCCTTAGATTGTATGAGGCTGCAGCAGCTCCAAACATCACCTTCTTGCATAGAAAGAAATATTCTTATCAAAGAACCTTTGTGTAAATATGCAAAAATTGTCCCAGAGTTGCCTGCAGACTTATGTCTGTCACTATAATTTTTTTCTCCATTTCTAAGCCAATCACTGGCAAGAGGATTGGAATTACTATGAATGGCTTAGAGACTAATTAAAGCTCATTCCGTAGCCAATGTGGCCCTTCCCGTAAGGTGGGACTGGTGTCATCATCCCAGAGAGTGTGGCCTGAGAATAAAACTGGGGCTACTCAAGCAAGGAGGAGCACAGATCTGGGTAAGCAGCCAAGAGTGTCTACAAAATTGGGGAGCGACTGGAAAGAAAAAGAGGAAGGTCTCCATAAGATGGAAAAAACTGGGAGGAAAACAAAAGAAACACACTGGAGTTAGACAAGGCCTTTGTGACACTGTGTGCTTAGAAGATGGAGACCTGAACATACTGAAGGACAGAAGAGAGAGCAGTAGTATTTAAGCTTGAGAAATTTCAGTAAAAGTTCCTGGAGCAGATGAAAAAGAATGAAGGCCTCCAGCAGTGGGAACTGAATCCAGTGGTGATTTACCACTGAGCTACATTCCCAGCAGCCACCCTCTTCCCTGTTTTGAACACATTCTCACTAAATTGCCCAGGCTGTCTTCCATCTTGTGATTCTGCTATTTCAGCGTCCCTGTAGCTGGGATTACAAACATGTGTCACCACACCCAGCCAGGTCAGGTGTTTGTTGGTTTGTCCATTTGTTAGTACTAGGTAATGAACCCAGGACTTTGCATGGTGCTGTACTTCCAGCTATGTATGTATGTATTTCTTTATTTAGGGACGGAGTATTGTTACATAGCAGACCTCCTGCCTTAGCCTCCCAGAGTGCTGGGATGACAGATATGCACCACCAAGACATCAGGGTTTTGAAGAAGACCACATTCCAAAAATATGATTGAGGCCAGCAGAAAATAAGCAACTTTATGTCCTCAACTTGAGGATTTTTTAAAAAAACAATAATCTCAACTCTAATAACTTTAAATTAGTGAAGATTATTTTCTTGGTGGCAGATTTTTATTTTTAAAGATTTTTTTCTTAACTTTGTATTATATATATGCGATCCATGATAAAATCTGAATGACACTGAGTATTGATGTTAATTTCCTAATTTTACTCTAGTAATTTAGAAAGTATTCTTTTAAAGGAAATACACACTACAGAATTCTAGAAGTGTGACAATGTTAAGATGGATAGGCTATAGCAGCCATTATTATTATTATTACTATTATTTTATTTATTTATTTATTTATTTATTTATTTATTTATTTATTTTTGCTAAACACCAGTACGAGGCTGGAAGATAGTGTTTTGATGTGATTGACATTTACCTTAGGAGACTTTGAAAAAAGGTAAATTACTCTTCATAATGTGGATGGTCTCACTCAATCAGTTGAATGTTGAAAAACAAAGACTGAAGTTTCCTGAGGATATAATTCTCAAAGCTGCACCTCTGTTGCACGTAAGGTCAGTTTTTGGGTAAAATGTCATTATTCTACAGCACATGATTATTTATATTCTGTTTCTCTGGAAAGCTCACAAGAGATACATTGTATCATGCTTTCAACTTACTTTCAGTATTACTCTTACAGAATCTGCGTGAAACATAATAAAATCCCTTCTACAATTCTTGCAGTTATTCTGTAGTTCTGCAATTATGTCAAAATAGGACGTCAGCATCAAAGCAATGTTTATTTGAAAGCCAGTTTGGGACATAGGTTTTATCTTATGCACACACATATAAATTTGGCTTGGGTTCCTAGGTAGCTAAAAAGCACACAATGTAGCTGGCATAATGTCTTTGTTACTTACTTCTAGGACAGATTATCTGACACCCACAAATTAAGTGAGGAAAGATTTTAGCTCACAGTTTCAGGTCTCACATAGTCCTTTCATGGGTGACTGACAATGGTGAAAATACACAGTGGAGGCGCAGCTACCCTTCCGGGTCCTGTGCCAGTGATATGCCCCTTTTCTGGGGGAAGTCCTAGCCCTCTGCCCCTTCCAACGGGCCCCCACCTCTTAGCAGCACCTGGCTCTGTGAATATCACACTACATCCAAATACACGAGGCTTTGGGGGGACATTCTGGATCCAAACTTTGATACCCTACTGTACCAAAGAGATTAAATAGGAACAAAGAAAACTGTTATGACAGAGTTTCAGCCAGAAGGGAAATGTTAAAATTGAGTAATAGATTTTAATTCATCTTTCCTTGGAAAAAGGAAAAGAGGGCAATTTAAGAAGGATTTAATTTGATTTTGTTTAATCAGAAGAAATCAAACATAATTGCAAGCAAAGGGGTAAAGCTATGGTGATATCAGAGAAACAAAAGGCTATCGACATGAGAAAGCATGGGTATTTAAATTTCTGAAGTCATTAATATTTATTTTTAAATAATAAAACTGGAGGACTAACATAAAATTATTAACATTTATATTTGCTTCATGAAGAAAAAAAAGATGAAGTCACCCAAATAATATCCATCTTTTATAACTGCCATGTAATGAATAAAGGGTAAACACGAAATATAGAAAAGGCATAATGTAAACATTTGTTAAATATTTCATGACATTCTCACTTTACTGATATGCTATCTATATACGCTTTCAAGTTTTTGGGCTAGTTCTACATGGACACATGTGAAGTTGTATCTCCCTGGCAGTCCGTGTGGACGCCCCACCGCATCGCACCCAAGATGG
The DNA here is from genome assembly GCA_004027205.1 of Ctenodactylus gundi. Taxonomy (NCBI): domain Eukaryota; kingdom Metazoa; phylum Chordata; class Mammalia; order Rodentia; family Ctenodactylidae; genus Ctenodactylus; species Ctenodactylus gundi. The sequence goes on from PVKB01007859.1 coordinate 10,247, forward strand.
GGAGTTCTCAGGCGTACTTGGGATAACTGCACATTGTCAAGTCCTCCATTATAGTCTTGGCTCTTCTTCTGGCTCATTTCCCTTGTCTTTCTACTAGCTCCAGATATTTCCTGACCTGGCTCTCAACTTCCACTTCCTTTCTCAAGGACAATGTTAAAGGTTGGACCTGGGGCATTTAGTACAACTTGCTTTATTGAAACTTTATTTGCCAAGTTTATGATATTTTAAATATTACTAACTCTGCCCCCATGTTAATGTTCAACCTCACTTATCTCTTCTGTGGTTAGTGTAGTTTTCCTTTTGTTTCACCTTTCTAATCATCTGACTGTCACTTCCCATGGGATTGTCGGGCTGGGCAGTTCATCACCACCTGCGTGTTTGTGCTTCTCTGATCACGTGTTAGATGCCTCTTGCCTTCAAAGGAAACAGCTGGTTTGGCAATACCTCACTTGGTGGGGCTCGTGCCATTCCTCTGAGCTTTGCGTAGGCCCTCCCCTGACCTGTGATATTCAGGATGAAGTCCACGGCAATGTATTTATCTCCTCATACCTGTAAATAAGAATACTTAGAAAGTGCTTGGGTTCAAAGATCGTGAGGATTTCTCTGTCCTCTGTCAGCTATTTCACTTCACACACATCCCAATAACTCTCTAAGCTCCATCTTGCTCATTTGTAACATAGGTAAGCTAAACAACCTTGAAAGATATTTCCAAAGATGGAATGAGAGAAACATGTAAGGAGCCTTGGCTCGGGCTGACACATGGCAGGCTTGAGAACTAATGTCTGCTGTTATAACTTGCTTTTCTTTTCTGAATTCTCTAGATCTGCAGAGTCAAAAATGGTAACTATGATGTGTACATAGCCACTGACATCAGAATGTGGTTGGTCTCAACTGAGAAATGCAATAACTATGAAACAAAGTCCAGACTTTGACAGTGTAAGGCAAAAAAGGTACAGTATCACATTAAAAATTATTTATGCTGACTGCATGCTGGAATGAATATTTTTGGATATAATGGGCTAAACAAAATCTTATTGGAATTAATTCACTTGTTTCTTTTTTACATTATTTTGTATGGCATCCAGAAGATGCAAAATTACATAACATAACTTGCAGTACATTTCTTATACACAGTGCTATTGTAGAGTCCTGATTTTTGTCTGGGAAGGAGATCAACAAGTGGTTGCCTGGGATCTTCCTTTTGGGATCACTCCCATAAAAATGATTCCATTGCCCATGACTGAGGAAGTCATGCCTTCAGTATTTATTTGGCCTTAAACACCTGCTTCTTCTTACTTTCTCTTTTCATGTTCTTTGAAGATTAAAGATAAAGGTAATAAAATAGAAAGATGTCCAAATATCCTACGAGGTACCCAAGAGGTAAAATCATCCCAGTTCAAGGTAATTCATGAAAAGACGTCAAATCTGGGTGGTGGCAAATACTGGGGACTTCATAAGGCTTTCTGGGTGCAAATAACAGGAAGGAAATCCAACTTAACGTAAATTAGGATTAACTGGGAGAACAGTATGGATCTCACAGTCTTGAAAGAAGAACTGGACATCAGGAGAGACAGTATTGGGTACAACCACATGAGGTCCACAATCAGCCCCTGGCCCATCTCTCTGGGTGGCCACTGCACTACTCAGCGGTGCTCCTTTGGCTCTTGTACTCTATGCAGGTTCAGACTATCCAGAGCAATAAAACTTCACTTTGTTGAGCTCAGGTCCTGGGCCTACCCTCTTCCTAGGCCAACTGGGCTGGAATTTTCTATCATTCCAGGAAAGCAGTAGGGAATTAGATTTGGGTAGCTCCCCAAAGGAAGAGAGTTATGGGAAAAACAATGCTACATGTTCACCAGATTGTTTTCTTTTTCTCTCCCTGAGCATTAAAGAAAAAACTCATCTTCTGCAACCTTTTTCACTTAGGTTAAAGCCTTTGGGATGTACATGGAAGTAATAATCACCATATCCAAGCTTCTGTGGACATAGAATGTTGACAACTGCAGATGCAATATGCTTAAGAAATCACTACCCTGGATGGGAAGGAACCTGGAAGGCTGACACACTACTTATATAACAGTAAGATGGTCACTTATACCAGACTGTAATAGAAATAAAAAACACCACTTTGTTTTCTAAGCCTCTGAAACTTTTAAGATGGTCTACTGTATGAGCTGCATAATTACTCTGACAAACACAGAACTTCTTCTCAGAGAAGAGGAGTGAAGGATGCTGGAAATACAGTCTATCTAGGAAGGATCAAAATAATTAAATGTAAAGAACCTAATACATGGGAAATACTAATTTTATTAATATACACTTAAAATGTAATAGGTAAGGGAAGCAGGTGCTTAATCTTTTGATTGGTTCACTCTCCACTGCACTTACAATAGAGGAGAAGCCAGATTATATAATCACAAGGTTTCCTGACAACATAATACAAAAAACAAAGGGTGTTGATTTTATGATTGTAGTGATGAGTGGCATTAGAACTTGACTGTTAACCACTGGTCCAAGTTCCCTTAGATGGAGTCTGAGGGTCCCTTGAGTTAGGAGGTACACAGTCCTGGATAAATATGACTAGAGTTCCAAAGATTTGGGCAATACGAGACTATATACGCTGAGTTAGTAACTTGAAATAATATCTTTACAATAAAAGATACAGGAGATATATTAAGATAAAAGTTACAAAAAAATTTAAAGACATAAAACCCTAAAGAATTTTTTCAGTTGAAGTAGACAGTGTCAGTTGGACAGCACAGCAGGAGCATAGGCTTGAAACAGAAGAACTCCAGGGCTGTAAGACCCAGGGTCTGACGTGTACTAGCTATATGACCTTGAACAAGTCACTTCATCTCTCCAAGTCTCTACTTCCTCAACAATAAAATGAGAAAAACAGACTGCTACAAGGAAGCAAGAAGCGAGAGTGGAAAAAAACAGGGCAGCAGATAACCTGTGAAGGTCACAATAAAAAGCAGTGGTTATTTTGGTGCTGATTACCATCTTGCCCCAGGCCCTTCCCAACTAGTGAGAGCTCTATCTCAGGGCTTCTCTACCACAGGAACATGCCTGCACAGCCAATCTCCTGATTCCAAGGCTGACCAGTCCTTTTTTCCGGTTGGTACTTTGCACACTTAGAAATGCTCTTAGACCAAGGGAAGTGGCAGTTGGATGCCACTGGCCCGGGTCACTTCTGTACATCTGGATGACTTTGCACAGCTCCGTTCTTTGCTGCCTGAGGACCTCGGGAGGCCATCTCACATCTAGGCTCTTGGGCTCATCTTGCTGTGGTCTATGCACATTGATTACAGAGTACACTTGTGTATGTGTCAGTTCCCTTCCAGTTATGAGGCTTGCTATTAGCTGATGTTTCTTTATGTTGGCTGTAATTGTACATGGTTATTTCCCAACAAATATCAATCAGTAAACTAGAAGAAATAAAAGTAGAGTGTTGCCATTATCTCTTATTTTTTTCATATTCAGTTCTTCTCATATAAGAGTCAGGAAGACATGCATATCCCCAAATCCCAAAGCCAGAAAACAATCCTTTCATACAGTGACCAACACCACAATGACTTCTTAAGCATTCTATCCAAATGAGGGAACTGGTGCAGGGATGGATGTAAGGAAGGCCTTTGGGTCAGGCAGCCCCAGGGGTCCAGCCTCACCATGTAAAGCAAGCAGACTGTGATTTACCAGACAGGTAACCCCATTTGGACTTTGAGCTTCTATTTTCCAACAGATCTACCTTCCCAGATTGGAAAGGATTTAAGAAACAAAAGATAAGGATGTGATCTCTACGCCTGACCAAAATGATGTGCCCTGATTGTGACCTACTGAATAAATGTTAGTTTCCTTTAGAAGAAAAACTGTCTTGAAGCTGTGGAAAGACAAACATTAAAGCCACAAATAAAAAGTAGGCTGAGGTAAATAAGGAAATGCAAGATATGAAGGAATATTTTGATAGAGAAGTACAAATTCTAGAAAGAAACCTGCTGAAAATCAGGATATGAAAAATACATTTGAAAGTGAAGGAAATTGACTTAGACATTGTGAGGAAAGAATTTCAGAGAGAATTTCAGACCTTGAAGACAGGGCTGAGGAAACATAATCAGAAACGACTCCAAAATTAGAAATGCACAAGGTAGTTGGATACAACAGATGATAGATGATTCAAAGAGAACCAATCTCAGAATTATGGCTGTAAGAGAAAGAGCAGAAGATGGTACCAAAGTTATAAAGAATCTTTTCACTGAAATCATGCAGAAAAATTTCCCAAATCCAGGAAAATAAATTCATTTTCAGGTACAAGAAGTTTATAGAACACCAAATAACCTCAACCAGCAACTAGACTCTCCTCAGAAATACAACATAAAGAGAGAATATTAAAAGCAGCAAGAGAAAAACAGACATTATTTTACCAAAGCAAACCGAATTACAATAGATTTTTCAGTGAAAACTTTAAAGGCCAGAAGAGTCTGGAGCAAAATCTTCCAAGCCTTACAAGACAGCAAATGTCAACCCAGTTTCTTGTATCCAGCAAAATTATCCCTGAAGACTGAAAGAGCAGTAAAAATTTTTCATGACCAAGAATCCCTAAAGAAATAAGCGACCACTAGCCCAGCATTGCATAAAATAACTGAAGGAATCTTTGAGAGACAGAGACGAGCAGCACCAAAGAACATGGAGGAAAGGAAACATCTAAAGACAAAGTGTAACAAAAAAAATAGACTTCAGTCATTCAATTGGTATCCCACAAAAACAGTACCAGATTTCTCATAAAATCTGTGAAACTCCCCCATAATTATTTTTATTAGTACATTAGTTTACAAGACATAGTAATTGTATTCAATGTGAGTAACTGGTATAAAATCTTAATCTGTGAACTTTTTTGATGTGTATGATATGTACAGATATTTAGCTGGGGGTGGAATAGCAGAAGGTAATGGTTTTGATTTGAGATAATATTAGCTCTAAAAATAGTAAGAGTTGCTAAATAAGTGATTCTTGGGGTCTCTTCCCTGAAGCTGTCACTGTGTGGTTAAGATGAAAGATCACATAGCTTTAATTCATTGGCTAAGAACTCAGTTGTTATTATGATTTCAACCTGTGACTCTTGAATTTTACCTCTCAAATTCATGCTCTGTAACTAAAAGTGGAATAATGATCTTACTCATTTCTTCTGACTCCTCTTGGGGAAAGAACTCTTTAAAAAATTCTGAATTCACTAAGTATGCCATTATATCTATTGCTTTTTGTGTGATGGACTTTTGAGATACAAACATAAATTTATTTAATGTAGAGATTCATTTATTCTGTCTTTGATATAAGTTTAGTCTAAGAAATCAGACTGATGTAATGATAACCTGAATGTCTTTTGTACAGCAGCAATAGCAACTGATAATAGCCAAATCCTGGAAGAAGCCAAAATGCCGAAGTAAAGATGAGTGAATAATGAAGATGTGGTATGTAAACACAATAGCATATTTCTTTACCATTAACAATGACGCATTTCAGTAATTTTTAGGAAAATGGATACACCTTGAGCCCGGAACACTTAGCGAAATGAATCAGACCCAGAAAGTTGAACATTATGTGGTTTCTCTAATATGAGAAAACCAACCCATAAAAAATATGACACACACAAAAAAGTAAGAAGATGGGCTTTGTAGAGAGAAAGGGGAAAGGGGGAGTGAAAGGGCGGGAAAAAGAAAGAAAGATAACTTGTTATAAAACAAATGGGGATGACAGTGGAAGTTGCGGGAGAGGGAGTACTTGTGGGAGGATGAAAAAGGAGGAGGAGAAAGAACTGTAATTTTGATGATGTATATATGTACAAAATACTCAAGCTCAGTGTGAATATGTATTATATATACATATATACACAGAGACATATATATCAACAAAATGGGGGAAAGAAAAGAATAAGTTATATCTAAAAGAATAGAAAATATAAAAGGGAAGTAACAGAGACAATTTTCCATGACACTGTGGCCCTGGGGAGAACCTGGGAAAGCTGGATTGCTTGGTATTCCTTCAGTCTCCCTCAGGTGGATGATGTGTACATCTCCGATTGACTGAGTTGTTTAACTCCATAATTTTAAAATGGAACATTAAAGATGCTACTAATTTATAAACTTTTGTTTAGCTATATTTTATTCAAGAAGATGATTATGAAGAAGTCAAAGGTTTGGTAATGGGTTCGGACTTAATCTTTCTTTTTTAAAGTTATATATATATATATATTGCTTGAAACTCAACCCAGGGAATCACATACTAAGCAAGTGCTCTACACTGAAATACACTCCCAACTCCTAATATCCACGGTGGTTCTGAAACTTTTTATTCTTGGAACACTTAACTTTCTTACTAAACATTATGAAACACTCCAAAGAGATTATGTTTACATGACATATATATATATATATATATATATATATATATATATATATATATATATAAAATTATATTCCAATTATATTTCAAAAATTAAGAGGGCACTATATATGTATATATGTTTGTATATATGTATGTATGTATGTATGTTGTAACTCTGGTTTAGTACATAACAGCTAGATTCTCCTATATGCCTTTTGTACATTTATGCTATTGCAATACCACATGTAATATAGCATCTGGAAAACCCTACTATGTGTTCATGAAACAAAAACAAATTAAACATAGGAATAACACTCTTAAAAGTATTAATAAAACAGCTTAGACATCATAAATCCTTGAGTCTGGAGGAGTTGTAAGGGGAACCAAAACATACTTGGAGAACAACAGTTTAGCCCAACTTCACTTTACTTTATTATCTCATCCCCTATATATTTGGTTCTGCCAACTTTACCTGTCACTGGCTGAGGGCCAGTGAAATTGTCCTGCTTTTAATGATTTTGTCTTATATTGAAGGGTATGTCTTTATACAATTGTCAACAGGTATAACTGATACATACACATTAAAGAATCTGTTTTCTTAATACTTTATCTTTCATAGCTTAAAACATTTTTTTCTCTGTCACAAATCTGAAAGTTGAGCTGCAAGTCAAGGGAAGGCTTGTCTCTGCTCCCCACAGCATCAGCTGGGCACCTCACCTAAAGAGTAGAAGATCTGCTTCCAATAAGCACACTCACTGGGCTGCCATCTGGGTGCAGACAGGTCCAAGGGCTCGGGTCCTCCATTCTTCTAGGCGGGCTTCCCCATCTGGCTCAGTCATCCTCATAGCAATGTAGCTGGATTCCAAAGAGAAGTCAAAAGATAGAAAAAATTAGTACATTCTTTACTGTCTGCTTTTAATTCAATTCTCGCAATAACATGGAAACACTAGCTATAACCAAAGGAAACCACACATATGGCTGCATCTTCAGTGTTCACAGCCCTGGTAAACAGTTAGCACATAAGCTTAAGATTCAAATCATGAACAGATACACTTGGAACACCTGTAACAATGGCCAGGTATTCACGTTCTTAAGTACAGAACTCAAGGCTAGCAATGGCCCTGGCATTCTGGTCGCCAGCTGCTGCACCATGGTGTGCCTGATACTGGTGTGATACCTGGATGCAGCGTTGCTCACCTGAACATGTTTTATCTTGCCCAGATCCACCTCTACTCAAATGTGGATCTGTACTTTTCTGAACCATCTAGCAACTCATCAAAGAGATGGGCTACTTCTTATAATAGTTAGGCATCCTGGGATTGATATTGGTGGCTACCAGAGTTGTGAAAATTTAGTCGAAAAGACCCCGGGCCCATTCCCTAAGTAATGGTTTTTCCTGAACCCACTGGAACCTCTTCTTGTGGTCTGGGCTGCTGTGGTACCACCATGCCTGCCCAACCTTCATACCAGATATGCCTGTTCTTTACCTCCCATTACAAAGCCCTATCCTGGCATCCAATTTCTAAGAGATAATGGGCAGTGCCAAGGATCACAGGTACATTTCCAAAGTCTAGCTCCAACGCTCGTATCACATAGGCTACAAGCTGATGGGTCTTTGTGCCTAACAGGGAGTCCCTGGGACAGCATCTTGGAAAATTCTAGGTGAATATGGTTATCTATATTAGACTTGACGTAAGGCATAGACATGAAAGATGCATGTTTGGGGTAGTACCCAGGCTTCTCCTGTCCAAATGACACGAGAACAAAAATTTTAATGCTGTAGAATTTTCATTTTACTGACTACAGATGCATACAGATCTAGATCAAAGGCCAGGCAGGGTGTTATCAAGAAATCTGGCTACCCTACCATTAGATTATTCTCAAGGGACTAATTATGCTCACTAGATGAACAGAGAAGCTAGGAAAGTCATGCTCAGTATAGATAACGAATGGTGAATGAGAAACACACGGAGCATCTGGCCCACTCCCCCACTTGATGCCAAACACAGTACCTAGAGGGGACCACAGCTAAATAGGAGAAGGCAGTACCTGAGGAGTGGTAACCGTTGGCAGCCCTCCACAGACAGATAAGCCGGGAGATGAATACCATTCAACAAGAGGATTCAAGCTAACAAAAGAGGGCCAAATGAAGTTTGTATCCTGGAGGACGGGTTCCTACACTTCCCAGGGAGTTTGCTCAGGAAGAAGCAGCCTGAGACAGGCATCTTTCGAAGACCAGGGTGAATATTCAAGTCTACAGTACAAACCAGAGCTCAGTATTTGGGTTTTTATCTGTTGGTATGGCAAAATTATAGGAGGGACTGCAGAGACAACAAGTCTATGGCATTCAATTATAGGAGGGACTGGAGAGCAACAATTTTAACTCATGAGTTGAACAGGAACAGGTACACTGAGTGGCTCGATGCATAGGGCCACACACAGAGACCTTCAGACTCCTGATCCATTGCTTTGGCCATGCATGCAAGGTAAAGTATGTGGATGGGAAACTGGAGCTAGTGAGAGAATGGAAAGCTCCCACTGAGCTATTGGATGCTTCACAAAGTAGGAGAGGAAAGTCATACAAGGGCTGGTTCTGGCAAATCTAAGTGAGAAGATGGATCCAAGTACCAAATTTGTGTCGAGATGTGGGAAATCAGGCTGGACGAGTAGGAGTAGGGCTAGATACCTTACTTTGGGTGTGCAATAAGACAGTTTAAAGAAAAAAGTAATAATGAAAAGATTACTCTGGCACTGATACAAACATCAGAATTGAAGAATGAGTCTACAAGTGAGTGATCCAAATAGAGAATACGGTGGTAGAACAGACATGAAGTGATGCCTTAGGCTAACACAGCAACCATGGCAATGGTGAGAATTCACAGTAAGATGCCACTCACTAGTTAGTAACATTATCTACCAAGGAAACGTACACAGATCAAAGCTATTCCAGCTCTGAGGGTGTAGGAGAATGAAGGCCTCATTGGAACCTATTACTGCCTTTATTTTGAAGATGTTGAATCAGATATGACAGTAAGAAGGGAACAGGCAAACAGTTTGAAATCTGAGATTGGATCCCACATAAATGGCTAGTGGTCAATAACCTAGAGAAAATGAATTTTAAAGCACATGGTAAATCAGAGAACTAAATTAAATACTATAGTCATAAAACAAACATAGCTTTCTTTCATATGATTTTATTACTACTTATAAATAAAAACAAGTTATGAAAATATTTTCCTTTTCAAGATATAGAAACTACAATCTTTATAAAATATACACACCAGAATTATTATAATACATAACCTTGTATACACCTTGGAAATTCTGTGTTTCAAAATCATACCCTGTAAAGTTTAAAGAAACATTTTCTCTAACTTAATTAACATACTGTGACATTCAAGTATGTAACCCAGTGTTCCATTAATACATGTCTCTAGTATATAGGTCCAAAGGGTTCAAGGTCCCACACATTCTTTTATTAGGCAAGGTGGATGACTGGAGAATTAATTCACCTTAGGTTGATCTAGGAGTGGTTCACTTTCCACACTTTATCAGAAACCTAGAAGGACAGATGACTGGGAAGCCTAGCTTGCACAGCTGTCCTGACGTCCCTATCTGGGGAACAAGGCTCCTATCAAATGATTTTCTATGATAACTTTGAGCTCTAGGGCACTCTGATTCCATGACTATATATTTGCAGAATGAGGCTTTCCAACTCTAAATTCTAATATTATAAATTAAAGGTATGACTGAATGTAATAGATGCCAGGTGGAACACATTACTTAAAATCAGCATACTAAAAGTTCTCCCTTGAATCTCCTGAAAAAGATCCTTTCTAAGTAAGGCATTAATCCCAGAAGCCAGGTTCCTTACTTTGGAAGAACTGAGATGAAAGGGTGGGAACCCACCCATGGCCTTCCAACTCTGCAGTTTAAGATAACCATTAATGCTAACTCAGTAACAGCTGGAGGCGACATTGGCCTGTCCCAAAGCCTTAAACTGTGACAAAGACTCACGCCCACAGGCTCATTATATCCTAACCCCCCAGGCTTTCCTAGGAGTAAGATTCTCTAACTGCACAGGATTGGCCTGAGGATGCCCTAGACCAAAAACAAAAAACAAAAGTATGACTGCATGATGTTACTATCATGGTACACCTTAACTATTAACATCATGCCAATACCAATGTACTAGAATTTGCCAGTGATATTTTTTCTCTATGCAAGAAATTATATCAGTCAATGGGTGGATTGACAGATCTTTACATTTAATGTATAACCTGAGTATTACTACATATAATCCCATAAAGTGAAAAACACTATAAGAGGAAGTTTAGTAGAACTGTACTTCAAAAACTTGTTTTTACAAGAATATATATTCCAAAGTTCACCAACTGTTTGATTTAGCAAACAAGGAAGACACCCACCATGGCAACCTTTATGAAACCTTGGGTTTTATAAGTTAAAATGGTAAAATGTTTCCAACTTCATATTGTTCAACCTAAGGAGATCCTGAGAAACTTTTATTTGGCATCACACTATAAGTTCAAAGAGAATTTTCAAAAAATCACATCTCAAGTGAGGGGAGAAACACTTCAGAATGGAAATGTGAATACTGGTTATGCCAAGATTTCTATCTTGTGATTTAAAGACTGGAAATCTTGGAATGTTAAGAACAAATTAGTGTAGTTTCCATAAAACAGAGAACAACTAAAATTATCCAACGAAGGCTAGCAGCTTATGCCACTAAAACAAATTTGGCAATTTCAAGACTTTATAGAAGTTACAATAGAAATCTTATTAAAATGAAAAGGCACAAGAATGAATCAAAGTGTGATAATCATTTATAAAAACCCTTGAAAATAAGACAATTTATCTATATTTGTCATATGAATAAGAAGGCACCTGTACTAAATTTCAGCTTTGGTGTCCTAAATTGAATTATGTTGCAATTAGTTTACCATAAAACTAATTATAGCAGCATTATGCATAAACTTCTTAGAGTCTAAACTTCTAAAAGAATATCTAAAATTTCCCAAACCCATATCCCAACAGTAACAAAATACATTTTAAATTTTATATATATTAAGAGTCATTTAAAAATCTGCTGTTTTTCTTCAAATACCTTCTTTCAACTACATCATCCCCCCAAAAAAGCTACCAAAACAAATTGCTACACCAAACAAACTAGCTATTCTTAATTAAAAGACATACCATATTCAAAAACAGTACTTTATAAAATTTATTAAATATAACAAAGATATAAATGCAGGTTTCCCAGGTATGTGTGTGTGGTATGTCTGAACTGAGTGGTAGTGTACCTGAAAAAACACACACTTTGGTAATGAACCCTCATTTGGAACCCTGGCACCATTTACGAACAGCTGCGCCAGCACTACTGGCTACTACACAGAGTGCCCCACCCACCGTCCACCAGGTTGGCACATCATTAAAGAAAAGAATCTGAAAGATAAAAGCAAAGACCACATCCATTGTCTTCATTAATGCCACGGGTCCTGCTTTTTCTATTTGAACTGCTTTTGTGACAAATATCTGACCCCCCAAACCTAACAGCCCAATGAGTATAAGATACACTCTGTCCAATCCACAGTAAGGAAGACTCCATTCTCCTAGTATGAAGAGGATGATGATACTTTCAGTGAGGCCAAGTATGACATAATACCAAATGCTCAGAAAATAGTCCACAGATTTTCCCATTTTTCTTAGGATAACTAGAGTCACGGCAGCAAACACGGCATGTCCAACAGCTGCAAATGTTCCCTTAAGGTGGACTGAATAGCTTCCTTCCATTCCCGAAGTGTTGGAACCAAACAAAAATGGTGGTCTCACGATAAGGATCACTCCAGCGATTGCAAACACGGTGAAGACAACATCCCAAAGGCTATACTTTTCCTTGAGAAATATCCACGCAAACATAGATGTAAATACTGGGCAGCTAAAGGAGATAACTGTGGCATCCGCCAGGGATGTTGCCTGGTAAGCATAGTACATAAGGATCATGGAGGTAGACCCAAAGACTCCTCTGAGAAGGAGGAAAATTCGTTGACCTTTTGGGCCCATAAACCCAGTTCTGTAAATTCAAATGAAAAAATGCTTATTAAATGAAATTGGTATTTATTTTTAAATGAAAATGGTTAACTAAATATTACTTCAAAAGTACTAAATATAAAAGGGGAATAGGAAATCATAATACCACTGAATACTATACACATCTTAAAAATTATTTTCTAAATATAGCTAATATTTAAAAAGTACTCACCGTATAAGTAGAAATGACACACAAGAATCTTTAAATAGTACAACTAAAAACCAGTTACTAAAGATATTTTCCAAGTATTTTTATGTTTACAAAGAGACAAAAAAGGACTATAGATGTTAATATTAGGTATACCTTACTGAAAAGAATCATGTAACTTTCCCTTCTAATTTCCCCTAATATTTCAATTTTTTAATAAAAAACAATTTCAAGTTACACTAGCATTGTTTTATTAAACCTGACCCTGACTAGAGTGCACTCTCAACCTCATGAATTTGTCTATAAAAGCTGAAGCAACGTGAAAATTTATTTAAGCCACTGAGTATGAGAAATCTTTTCATTGTTCTCATAGGAGTTAAAACACATTGAAAAAGTAGTGCTTAGATACATATGATAACTGTTACCTCTTTTTTATTAAATATTTACTAGACAACCTATTCTGCTAAAGGCTTGGCTAGGTAACAACTTGCTGATTTCTGCTTGGTCCAGAATTAATTAGGGTACCATCTAGGCATGACATGCACACCCCCAAATATCTGAAGTTTAGATATAAGTGCGGGACCTTCTGGCCCATATCTTGAAAAGCTAGGATGCTTTCTTGGTAGAGAAACATCATATGTAACAAACCACAATGAGACAAAAAAATTTAATGGTAAACTCTTCCAGTGTCCTTCCTCTCAGAATAATTTTATTCCAAAATAAGGAAGACAGTTATATTGACATCAGTGTTCTGTTGCCCCCCGTAAGAAATTGCTGAAGTATTACCAACATCTCCTAAAGTATCATGCCTGGTGTACATTCAAGCAGGAATTTCTGACAAAACTTTCTTAGTTTTCATATTTCCACCAATTCTTCAGGAATGGCATAAAAATATTCTAAGTGACTCTACATCTGAACATATGAAATACAAGTACACTTTGGTGACAAGCAAGAAGCATTTAATTTGGGTTTCAAGAATTTCTGGCCCAACACATGAAGAGCCAGGCAGCCCAAGGGATCTAAGGAGTCTCCTACCCAAGGATTCTAGCTACACTTTGGGATGCCCAGGTTATAATGGTGAGGAGCCTAATTTTCATGCCCAGAGAGAGTGAAGGTTTCTACCAGGAAGGACAGAGGATCAGCTTTGGGTAAAGAAGTGTTCATAGATAGTTACAGACTAGGGAAAGCACTCTGACCTAAAAATAAATTCTATATGCCCCTTGCAGCCTCTTGCTGGGCATAGGACAGACAGTATCATTCCCTCAAGTTTACAGAGGAGAAAACTGAATAGAAACTCAGAAAGAATGTTCTCATGGGGAACGCACCAGCTCTGGAGACGACCACATCGTATCCCTGTCACCTCTGTCTTCCCTGTCAGCGGGCAGCCTGTCCCACTTAAAGACATCTTTGACTCTGGGAGACACTGCAACTTTTTTTCATTTACTTTCTATCTTCCAAAGACTAGCTTTCCCAAAGGTCAGTGGGAAGGGGGCGCAAGACACAGAGAATTATGCAACCAAAGCTTGTTCCACAACGGGTGGTGGTGAATAATTTTACCTCATTCTATTCTTTTACTGAACAGGTGGAATGTGTTTATGTTACAATCTTCAGTGAGAAGATCCTTATATCTTTTCATTATTAAGAGCCCAGGTGTATAGAAACTGACAAATCTAAGATAAATCAGATAATTCAGAGGAAAGCATTAAAGCAGTTTAAGATTTATACACATTAATATCTTCTACTCATAGTTAAGAAATACTTACTTTCTGTATATTAAGCAAGGAATAATAACTAGCATTTGGATCACGCATCTCAATGCACTAATCTCAACAGCATGGACGTCTTGCACTTTTTTAACAAATAAAGAGGCCACTGAGAAAAGGAAGGCAGACAATAATGTGTAAAACAAGCCAAGTCCAGGACAGGGTGATTTCTTCTTGGCTTCTGAAAAAGATTAAATTCTGGTTAGTCCTTGCTTTCAAGTGTGCGTTTAATCATTCTCACTTAGACATTGAAAAAAAATGGAACTGTGTCAGTGGCTAACACATTACAAACACTACCTCCAAGCAGGTCTGTTCTCTGGGTCTTCACCATTTTTCCCATTGATTACGAGGAACTCACAGACAAGGGAAATTATTCAAACTTGCACAGTTAAAATGCTCTTTCATAGTACAGATTTCCTTTGCCTCCGTGAAGAAGCAGCCCTCACTTATAAGTCCAGAAGCAGGAAGCTTTCCAAGGTAGTGAGAGAAATCTTTAGGAAATACTTTTCAAGAGGGAAGTGAAAACTACTTCCCAACAACAATATCTTGTACCATCTCACTGATGACCTTGGCTTATGTAGGTGGCTTTTCTGGAGGGCAGTTTACAACTGCATTATCTGGTTACTTGTTGACTAACCTTCCCCCATAAGCCTGTGAGCTCCTCCAGGGATGGGCCCTCGGCTGTCTCATTTAGGCCTGGCAGATGGGGAACCCTGAAGAAACATGAAGTGAGTGAAAGAATGGAAAGTCACAGAAGACTCAGAAGTCTAACATTCCTGGCAAGAATATAATCTGAGAAGACTGTCTGTTGTGTGATCATGAACTGTTCATCGCATCTTAGATTCTCATCTTCCCAGTTGAGGGCAGGACTGTCAAATCCTCTGATTCCCAGTGCTTTGAACGGAACACACCACACAATATACTTCCAGTCTTGATCAAACCACGAACTCTATAATTACTCCAAAGCATCAAGTATTCAAACCATTCAGAACAACCTTTGTGGACATTAAGTTTTTGTTTAGCCTCTTCCTAGTCTTAGTTTCCCATCCTAGGAATAGAACTCGTTTTAATCCCAATCCTCTCATTGAGGACAGCATAATAGTGCACAGGAAGCAGAGCTAAAGCTAGTCCACACAGTGAGGAAGATGGTCTTTTTC
>PVKB01007860.1:0-25804 GCA_004027205.1 Ctenodactylus gundi
TCACCCCTTGACCCCTTGAGTGCTGCTGTTGGAAGATACTCCCACCCGCAGTCTGACCATCTCAGCAACAGGTGGCTCTTCCTGAGGCCCCTGGCTGGCGCTTGTGTTTGTCCCTCCCTCCACCAGGACTGCTCCCCAGCTTCGTCATGTGGGAGTCCCCCTCGGTCTCCTCTTGGAGCTGCAGCTGCTGTCGGGCTTGTGCCTGATCTCTGCTGAGTTTGAAGATCTTCCACTGTTGACTGTCCGCGCCACCGCTGCTGCTTCTCTTCCACTCTAGGCTGCGGCCAGTTTTGTCCAGGTCAGGCCCTGCCCCCTCCCCGCGGAGTCTCCCCGACACCTCTCGGGGTGATAGTACTTCCGTTCAGCCTTTCTGCTCCCTCGGAACTCTTTCTGGCTGGCAGGCACCTTTTTGATTTCCCAGTTATCCCAGGCCTCAGTTCCATTTGTCTCTGCACGTAGAGTGGTTAAGAGCATCCCACCTCGGGGCTGTAGGAATGGCACAGCACCACATCAACTGGGCGTGGGGGCATGTGCCTGTGATCTAGCGCTGGGGAGGCTGAGGCAGGAGGGTTGCCATAAATCAAAGGCCAGTGTGGGCTGTAGAGAGAAGTCAAGTGCTAAGTACCCGGGTTCAATTCCCCAGCACCACATAAACTGGGTATGGTAGCACACACCTATAATCCCAACCCTTTGGAGGCTGAGGCAGGAGGATTGCCGTGAGACCAAGGACAGCCTGGGGTCCACAGTGCGTTCAGGAGCAGCCTGGGCTACAGAGCGAGACTCTGTCTCAGAAAGGAAAGAAAGAAAGAAAGAAAGAAAGAAAGAAAGAAAGAAAGAAAGAAAGAAAAGAAAGAAAGACTACCCACTCTAGAGTCCTGGACCACAGGAACTGCTTCCCCAAGGGGAACAGGGAGGGGTCACTCCCAAGGAGGCACCCCAGCAGAGAGGAGGTTGGCCACCGGATATCACATACCCGTGGTGAGCCACCCCTCGATTCCACCTTCTATGGGTGTAGGGGAAACATACCAAACCGTGTCAGATCATGACGTCAGATATCAGATCCAAGGCCAAGGTCGGATCTTCCCCGGCTACGCCAGGCCTCAGGCCTGACTTTCAGAGATGCGTGTTCAGATCCAGCTGCCTGGAGAGGAAAAAAAGGCAGTGCAGGACGCCTGGTCATACTTTATTCCATTCCAGCAAAGTGCGCGGCTGAGAAGCGAGGTTGGTCCTTTACTTTGGCCTCTGTGCCTCTGTGTCCCCTTGTCTTTCTGCTCTGTCCTCTTCATCTCTCCTCGCTTCCCTCCTCCTCTTCATTCTTGCTCTCTGACCGGATATGCTGCGTAGTTCAGTTATTAGCTTCACACAGTGGCTCAGCACCACCCAATCAGAAAGCAAAGGACATTATGGATCTCTCCAATCCCATCAGGCAACCAGGAAGGCCCTTACCAGGTAGTCAGGAAGCACCAGGTTAGTAACTGGGCTGGAGGTGTCATGGCAGATGGCAGAGTCAAGTTACTACCAGGAACTGCCCAGAACAGCTCAGAACGAGCAGCTGACGGGGTAGAGCATGGTCACCCTGTGCTCAGGCTGTTTCCACTCTGTTCCTCCTGTAAACTGCATGTTCCCTCTGGTGTCACCCCATCTGTACAATGGGGAACCCCTTTGAGTGTAAAGACTGAGGTGTGACGCGCTTAGGAGCCCTCAGAACAGAACCTAGCACAGACTACGCGTCCTGTAGCTGCTAATTATTAGGAACAGGAGTGACTCGGTTTACCTGTCTTAAAGGGCACAGACCAAACCAGACCCTCTGAACTTGGACAGCAAGTGAACTCCCTGAAATCTCACACATAATTGCACGTTTATGTAGGGCTTTAATCAGGTTCCCCTCCAATCCTCCAAGGAGTGAGGGAACCACAGAGAAACTAAGTGTTGTCCCTTCCTAGAGTGGGCATGCCCCCTGGGGCTTGCAGGTTTCTTTGGATTCGTTTTTTCTTTAATGCTGTAATTAAAAAGTGAAACATTAAAAGTTTCAGTACTTATATGCATTAATGATATTGTGTGTGTGTGTGTGTGTGTGTGTGTGTGTGTGTGTGTGTGTGTGTGTATTTTAAGGACAGGCTGGGCTTTTTTTTTAATTGCCCAGGCTGGTCTTGAATCCACAGCAGTCCTCCTGCCTCAGCCTTCTGAGTGCTGGGATTACATACATGTACCACCAACCCCCAGCTATTATGTGGTACTAGAATATGAAACCCAGGAACTCACACTTCCTAGGCAAGCACTTTAATCACTGAGCCAGGCCCTCAGCCCCTGTATTATGTATTTTATATGTGGCCTAAGACAAATTCCCCTTTACTGGGGAAAAAAAAGAAAAGCCCAAGAATCCTAAACCAGCATGGTGCAGCTGGGACAAACCTCTGTTTACAGAAAGGGTTACAGGGCCTGGTTTGGTGACACAGGCCTGCAACTCCAGCACTCATGAGCGCTAGCCCAGCCCCAGCAATTCAGCAATATGGCAAGGTCTTGTCTCAACACCAAAAACAGAGCTGGGATGTGGCTCAGTGTGAAGGGCCTGGGTTCAATCCCCAGTACAGGAAAAAAATGTTTTTAAAAAGTAAAAGGGACTTTTCGTCCTTCACTGCTCACTCATCCCCTCCCCACGAGCGTCTCCGCCCACTCTGTTACTGTTCATCCTGCACATCGGATTTTATTTTGTCTCGAGGACTTCTTTCATTTACTTTTCCTCTTCTTTCCAACTGAAATTCTCCCCCAACTCACACGGATATTCCCTGGACAGCCACATACCATAGCCATACACTCCATCCCATCCCTCCCCGCGCCGCGCCAGCACCAGCACCACTGCAAACTGAGCCAGGGCCCGTCCCACTGAACTGGGTCTCCAGACTCATTTTGATGTTGTCTCCAGATAGTCTCTGTCGCCAGATTGCCCGAAGTGGGTTCCCGTTTTCAACCTCGCCTCAGCGCCGCCCCTCCTCCCCCTCAGGGCCAGGGTTACAGGCCTGAGCTACCAGGCCCAGCTGCACCCCAGTCTCTTTGACAAACATCCTGTTCCGTTCCAGGGGCTTCTGCCTGAGGAGGGAGCCTGCCCGTGGACAGGGCACTCACACTTGGAACCTCTGAGTTTGTTTGCAAACCTGTTGTTTTCCTTCCCGGCAGGCCCCCTCCCACGGAAACATTCGCTCTAGGAGGGCAAAGAACATTCTGTCTCCTTCACCCTAATGTAAACACTTCGGAATTGTTAAAATGGATTTTAAGGCAGGTTCAGTCCACCGGCAATGCCAGAGTGGGGAAGATGAAGCAGGAGGATTACAGAGTAGAGCATGATTTGCAATTTGGGCAATTTAACAATTTGGAAAGACTATATATCAAAAAATAAAAGGCTAGAGATGTAGCTCAGTGCAAAGGCCCTGGGTTTGAAGTTTGAAGGTTTAAAAAGGAGGTGTGTGTTTGACAGGGTTCTGCTCCATATACCAGCTTGATCCTGAACTCACTATGTAGCCCAGGATGGCTTTGAACTCACAACAATCCTCCTGTTTCAGTCTCCTGAGTGCTGCAATTACAGGCGTGCTCCACCACGTCTGGTTTATGTGGTGCTGGGGGATTGAAGTAAGAACCCTGAACTTGCTGGGCAAGCGCTCTAATAACCTCTTGTGCTATTCCTCAAGTCCCCTCACAAACGTATCTTAAACAGAATCTTCAAAATAGTCTCAAAGTCCTATTCCACAGATTTCCTTTTTTTTTTCCTCCACTTCTAAGGATTGAACCCAGAGCCTTCACACTCAGCTACCTCCCAGGCTTTTCTTTTTCTTCTTCTTCTTTTTTTTTTTTTTTTTTTTTTTGAGACAGGGTCTTACTGGAGTTGGAGTGAGCAAGCCCCACCTGGGAAATTTAGCAATTCAGCAAGATCCTGTCAAAATCAAAAACAAAACATGCATGTGGGGTACATGGCTCAGGGTGAAGGTGCTGGGCTTGGTCCCCCAGGACCACAACGTCATCATCTTCACCATGATCAATGGACTTGTAGCCAGTATGTGCGCGTGCACACATACACATATGTGTGACAGACAATAAGCACGGCAAGTGTCACCAACTGGTGTATCAAACTGTACCCTGTGGGCCCTCACTGTTATGGTGGAACTTTTCTGCAGGGTTGGAAATGTTCAATCTTAAGTGGAGGAGGGAGGACAGAGACTCAAGGATGCTTATTCTGGGCAGAAACTTGCCAGAGTGTAAGGGGGGAGGTGTGGCTTCCTGGAAGGGGGCTGCGTCTTCATAAGACTGGAATCTGTCCATTTAAGATATCTAACTTGAGAGTAGAAATTTTTTTTTTCAGTACCTGGGATTGCACCCAGGGCCCTCAGGCCCACTTACACCTCCAGCCGTTTTTACTGTGTGTGTGTGTGTGTGTGTGTGTGTGTGTGTGTGTGTGTGTGCAGCACTGGGGATTCTAGAATCTTCAAACTGAGCTCCATCCCAGCCCTTTTGATTTTGAGACAGGGTCTTGCTACATGGCTAAACTACCCCAGCTGGAATGGAAACTTCCCATCCTCCAACCTTCACCTGAGAAGCTCAGATGTTAAGAGTGTACCAGCACACTTGGCAAGGACACAGACTCACCCCAGTAGTCCAGGATGCCCTGCTGTTGTCCATGATAATCTTCGTAGCAAGAGCAAATCATTGGATTCAGTCCCAAGCATGAAGAAACACAGGAAACTGGGGTTACCTGATGTGGTCTGAGCATGTATGGGCCCGTCCAGAATTTATTTTGCAGTATTAGGGGGTGAACCTAAGGCCTTCAAACTGAGCTACATCCCTCCCCAGCTCATTTGATTGTTTTTTGCTTTTTCATTCTGAGACAGGGCCTTGCTGAGTTACCAAGCCGCCCAGTGGGCTCAAACTTGCGATGTTCCTGCCTGATCAGCATAGCTGAGTGCTGGGATTACAGGTGTGCAAGTTTGAGGTCTGGCCCCCAAACATTTGTGTTTAAAATTTCCCAGGCTAGAGAAATAGTTCAGTGGTTAAAGTGCTTGCCTAGCAAACTCAAAGCCCTGAATTTGATTCCCCAGCACCACATAAAATGGGAGTGGTGGTGCACACCTGTAATCCCAGCACTTGGGAGCCTGAAGCAGGAGGACTGCCATGTGTTGGAGGCCAGCCGGGGCTCCATAGTGAGTTTAGGACCAGCCTGGGTTGCAGAACAAGACCCTGTCTTGAAAAAAAAAAAAAAAAAGAGTACTGGCCCAGTAGGTACACACACCAATAACCAATAATTCCAACGACTTGGGAGGCTGAGGCAGGAGGACTGTGCAAGTTTGAAGCCAGATTGCAAATTACTTCTGTCCCAAAAAAAAAAAAAAAAACAAAAACATAGGACTAGGGAGAGCTGTCATCAAACCTGCAGGCCACTCTGGTTTCAGTCCCTACTAGTCAGAAAAAAAGGCACTGGTGAAGTGGGGGCAGAGCACGGCTCCCACGCAGCCCCCCAGTCTCATCCGTGCTACCCCTATTCCAGGCAGGTGAGGGGGAAAGAGCCTCTGAGTAGTTGTGGTCTCAGGTTGACCCAAGAACACACCAGCACCACACAGAGACCTGGGACAGGTTAGTGGCTAAGTTGAGAAACAGCACGTCAGAGCCACATTTCTGGGTTTTTTTCCTTTCGTTACTCAAAAGAGTTTCATTGTTTTATTTAGCTTTCTGACTCTGTGCTTGTGCCTTCAACAGTTCACGACGATTCTCTGCTCCTGGGTAAGGAAAGCACGCTCGATCCTGTCACAGACACAGCTAGCACGTATGGAAACCCCACGGGCCGGCTGACATGGTTCATTTTAGACCATCTCATAAGAACTTGAGGCCCCACAGCACGAACCCCTCAGAGCCGGCCTGGACACACGCCACAAGCAGATTTTGGTGCCTTCTCATCCTTCTTAGTATAAAGGTAACCAATTCTATTTCCTGGGGTTCACAATACCCCGGTTTAGTTAGAGGCTGTATTGTAGGAAAGTCTACGATGATATCACTCTGTGAACCATTTTGAGGGCACCAGCTTAAAGGCCTATCCCTGAGAACTCCCTGCTTCTGAAATAACTCAGATGGAACTGAATGTAAAGAAAATGGGCACAGGGACCTTTTTTTTTTTTGAGACAGGGTCTCACTCTGTGGTCCATGCTGGTTCTGAGCTCCCTGTGTAGTTCAGGGTGGCCTTGGACTCACGGCTATCCTCTTGCCTCAGCTTCCCGAGTGCTAGGATTACAGGTGTGCACCACTATGCCTGGCTTATGTGGTGCTGGGAAATTAAACTCAGGTACTTAGCTCTTGCTAGGCAGGCGCATTAACTGCTGAGCCATTCCTCCAGCCCCTTAATATTGTTTTTATTCTTGTATTCGTATGTATTTGCAACACTGTTTTTGTTTTCAGTGGTACTGGGGATTAAGCCCAGGGCCACCACACTGAACTGTATGGAATGTATTCGCAGCTCTATTTCAAGGTATACTCTTGATTAGCCACTCAGTTGTCCAAGCAGGGCTCGGACTCGTAACTCTCCTGCCTCAGCCTTCCAGAGTGCTGGGATTACAGGCCTGTGTCCCCTGGGACGCAGCTCAGAACCACCTCCGAGAAGGCTCTAACCTAAAGTGTGCAGCCAAGAAGCCTGGCCAAAGTCAATGCAGCCTCTGGAGGTGGCAGATCCTTGGCAGGCCCAGGGGAAACCCCAACGTGCGAGGTGAAGGTCAGCGACCGTCTAGCCAAGATAATCAGGTCACAAGGAAATAAGACACGGCCAGGAACCAGGGAGACAGAACAGGTGTGCGCCACTCTCAGTGTGGGGGTGATCATGTGCCAGCTTTGACACAGTCATGCTGCCCCTGTTGAAATACTGACAGTGCAAACCTGAACACAGCTGCTGGGAACAGGAAGTCAGAGCGACATGTGGGGTTCTGTTTGTTTCTGCTGTCCTAGGATCAAGCCTGGGACCTGTGGCAAGGGCTCTGCAACAGAGGCAAAGGCCCAGGCTGATGCCACTTTTTTTTTTTTTTTTTTTTTTGAGACAGGGTCTTGCTCTGTAGCCCTGGCTAGACCTGAACTCACTATGTATTCCAGGCTGGCCTTGGTCTCAAGACGATCCTCCTGCCTCAGCCTCCAAGTTCTGGGATGACAGGTGTGTGCCCCCAAGCCTGGTTTATGTGTGGTGCTGGGCAATGAAACTCAGGGCCTAAGGCAAGCACTTTAACCACTGTGCTACTCCTCCACTCCCCTACCTATTTATTTGAGACTGGGTTTTATTCTGTAGTCCAGGCCGGTTCTGCTAGCCTGAACTCTCAACAGTCCTCCTGTTTCAGCCTCCTGAGTACTGAGATTGGAAGCATGTGCCACCACACCCGCCTTACGTGGTGCTGGGAAATCAAGCTCAGGGCCTTTGCACTTGCTAAACACGCACCCTAACCACTGTGCTATTCTTCCGGCCCTTAGTTTTATTTTTAAACAGGGTCTAAGTTGCCCAGGCTAGGCTTGAACTTGGGATCCTCCTGCCTCAGCCTCCCGGATGCCAGGATTACCAACTGTTTCCCCAGGTCTTGATTTCCTACCTTAGTCTGGACCTGTGTCTCTGGGTCTCTTGAATGAATCTGCCCTACCTGTCCCTCCATCTTTTTCTCTGCTCTCTGGAGATTTCTAACTCCCCTTCCTCCGTCCCTCTCCGAACTCCCAACACGGTGTTCTGTTCCGCTAGCAGGCTGGAAGGGAAACTCAAAAGTAAACAGCCGGGGGCAGGAAGGGCAGCCAGGGCCCAAATAACAAAGTCCTAGAAGAAAACAACACGGGGGAAAAAAAAAGAGAGCCCCCGCCCACCCACCCACCAGCAGCAAGCAGCAGATTCCCGCTGCTCCCAACAGTCCCAGCGGTGGAATCCCCTTGAGGTGCCCCTCTCTCGTTCCATTGCTCTGGGACTCCAGTGGTTATCCTGGGTGTGGTGGTGGCCCTGGGTCCCTGAGTCCAGGCTCTGACGCAGGGCAGGGGCGAGATCACCTCCATGGCGTTTTAGGAAGTACTTCCCACAGACACCCCCCACCCCCCCTCCCCCGTGCCCATCACGGTGTGTCTTTTCCCCCCCACGCCCAGCCCCAGTTTTTGTTTGAGGTACTAAGTATTTAACCTAAGGCCTTCTCACACAGCTACACTGCCAGCCCATTTTTTATTTTTGTTTTCGGATGGTCTCACTGAGTTGCCCAGGCTGGGCTGGAACTGGGAGATCTCCCAGCCTAGCTTCCCAGAGTGAGGAGATTACGCCTGACTACCAGGTCTGGCTGGGGGCTGTTTACTGACCGCTTAACCATAATGCGGTCCCCT
Organism: Ctenodactylus gundi; assembly: GCA_004027205.1. NCBI lineage: Eukaryota > Metazoa > Chordata > Mammalia > Rodentia > Ctenodactylidae > Ctenodactylus > Ctenodactylus gundi. Next base: position 8,359 of record PVKB01007860.1, read on the forward strand.
CCCCAGACTTGGGGGGTGGTGCCCAGCTCACTGCAGAGGTTCTCGGCTACTTTGTTTCTTTTTTCTTTCCTTTTTTTTTTTTTTTTTTTTTTTTTTTTTTTTTTTTTTTTTTTTTTTTTTTGAGACAGGATCTCACTGTGTTTCTATCCAGGCTCTCATCCTGCAGCCAGGCTGGTCCTGAACTTACTGGTGTAGCCCAGGCTGGCCTTGGACTCAGGACCATCCACCTGCCTTCACAGTTCTGGGCTTACAGGCATCCACCACCACGTCCAGCTTTATAGGGTGCTGGGGAATCAAACTCAAGGTCTTGCCCTTGCAAGTCAAACGTGTGCCATTCCTCCCAGTCCCTCTCTGCTACATTTGACGTCAAACCCCAGTATCTCTGGAGTCAGATGTAGGCGTGAGTCCATACTGGGCCCTTTCCTTGTTACGCGTCCTTGACTTCATTCCTCAACCTCTCTGAGCCCAACGCCCTCCCCTATAAGCTGAAATGACTACTGGCTTCCTTGAGTGATGATGGGGCACAAAGGATGATAACGAGGCTTCCATGTTTGTAAAGCATTGAGCACGATAGCGTGTACCCAATATTCACTGAAAAAGTGGTCCCCGTGGGGCAGCGGGTGGGGCTCAGTGGTAGAATACGCAGTGACCACAGGCAAGGCTCCCCATCCTGCCACACACACACGATTCCTAGTTTATTTTATTTATCTTATTTTTGTGGTTATGGGAATGTAGTCCCAGAACTTCATACTGAGTTGCACCGAGGCCATTTTTGATTTTTGACTTTGAGACAGGGTCTAGCTAACTCATTACATTTCTCTGGCTGGGGTCAAACATGCTGTCTTCTGCCTCAGCCTCTTGGACTGCTGCAATTACAAGCCTGTGCCATCCAGCCTGTCTTACTTCCAGTTTAGGATGTGATAAAGAGACGGTTTTAATCAGAAAGAGGGCTACTTTATTGTTTTATCTTTTTCTAAAGATAGAGAGTCTCACTACATAGCCCAGGCTGACTACAAATTCACTATGCCTCAAACTGGCAATCCTGCCTCAGCTTCCTGAGTGGTGGGATATCAGGCGTGTGCCAGTAAAAGAGGTTTGAGGTGGACTTGCTTTGGAGTCTTATCGGCCTAGCTCCCCCACATGCATGCTCGGGACCTGTCTGTGTTTAGCTAGTCATTTATAAAATGGGATCATGAGGGTCACGGGCATTGCTCAATGGCTCCAGCACTTGCCTAGAGCATGCAAGGCCCTAGATTTGTTTCCCCAGCACCACATAAAAATTAGCTGGGCGTGATGGTGCACGCCTGTCTTCCCAGCACTTAGGAGGCTGAAGCAGGAGGACTGCGGTGAGGACAAGGCCAGCCTGGGCTCCGTAGTGAGTTCAAGGCCAGCCTGGGCTATAGAGTGAGACCCTGTCTCAAAAATAATAATAATAAATAAAATGGTAACGGTGGAGTTACTGTGAATAGTAAACCAGGTCACACAGGTGCCGATCGGCAATGCCTGCTTCATAGTACGGAGCTGTTCCAAGTGTTGGGAATGGCTCTGGGGTGTAGGGACGGTGGCAGCTTCTCCAGGCAGGAGGCTGGGGCAAGGAGGAGGGCATTTACCAAATTGGACTGAGAAACTGAGGCCAAGGAAGCGGAAGGGCCTTGCCGGAAGACACCAAGCACCTTGGGGGCAGAACAGTCTGGCAACTGACTTCCTCCCAGTCTCTGTGGGGGACTAGAGGCAGGTGGGGCTCAGGGGCCGTGAGTGGGCCCTTTAAATCCTAAGCTCCACCTTTGCTTGGAGGGATCTGTGGAAGGTATAAAAGAGAGTTCAGCTCTTCTCCCCTCCACACCTGCTGCTCCGCCGGCTGGCCCGAGGCCTGGCCCCTCCTCAGCTGCCCACTACCCGCCTGCCTGGATGACATGGAGCTGCCGCCCTTCGATGTGTGGAAGGACTATTTCAACCTGAGCCAGGTAGTAATGGCGCTGATCCAGAGAAGGAGCCCAAGGCTGGAGGCCTACCGGCCCGAAGAGCCCCAGGAGCCCAGGCCTGGGCCCCCGCTGGTCCCTGATCTGAACCCTGGGCCCACCCTATGCAACTTCTGCAAGCACAATGGGGAGTCTCGCCATGTCTACACCTCACACCAGCTGAAGACGCCGGAGGGCTTGGTGCTGTGCCCCATCCTAAGGCACTACGTGTGTCCCCTGTGCGGGGCCACCGGCGACCAGGCCCACACGCTCAAGTACTGCCCGCTCAATGGCAACCAGCAGTCAGTCTACCGCCGCAGTGGGCGCAACTCGGCCGGCCGCAAAGTCAAGCGCTGAGGACTGGGAGGTGTCCGACACCTGTATCCCCAGCCCTCTCCCCCTGGTTCAGTCCCCAAACCCTTCCCTCCACTCACCTTGCCCTTTGGGACTCAGGACTCCCAGGACTCCATCCTTGCTGGATCCTGGAACTGGAGGCTGCTGGCAGCCAGGCCACCTTGTCCTAGAGACTGGGAGTCCTGCATTGGGGACCGTGCACTTCCGTGGCTTTCCTTGGGCCACAGAGTTTGTGGAACTTAAGTCCTCCTCGGATCTGTTGGTGACCCTTCAACATTTAACTCATGGCCATCCTTTGCCCTACCAAACCCCAGCAGGCTCTGCCAGGCTGACCCTCAGAATTTGGGGACTGCGCACACAGCTGGCCCAGATCCCCACCCTGGAGAACTTGAAGATGACAGATTGACTCGAGTTCACCGTACTCACCCGCTTCGGCGCCTGCGGATCCAGAGTTCTGCCACCAGCCACGTCGGACCTTCCTCTCTGCACTGAGCACGTCATCTTCAGGAGCTGGGGGACAGAGGGGACGCTGAATCTGCTCCATGGCTCATCCGGTGAGCTGACGCCTTCAACCCCTCCTCTCCGACATCCTTCATGTTTTCTTCCTCAGTCCCCTCCTGGACCCACCCCAAGTCACCAGTGGGTCCTCTTTCCACAGGGAGAGATGGGTCTCTGTGCATGTACCCTGTCCCCCCAAATCACGATAGTTTGCTGTGATGTTCACCCTTCAACAGTTAAATCCCCAAAGTTTCCACAGGAAAGGGGTTTGAGCTTCCCCATGGGGGTGGCAGTTGTCTAGATTTTATTTTAGGGGCAAAGGAAAGAGCCCCAGTCAGGTTTGAAGTTGATGGTTTTTAAGTTGATGGTTCAGGGCTGAGGGCCTGTGTGTTGAGCTCTGGTTAATAAAGAACGTTGGGAGTTGTCTTTGAAATTGCTGTTTGGGACTGCTGGCTGGGCCCTGGAGGCTGCGGAGGGGGGGGTGCAGGGGGACAGCATTTGCCACAAAACCCTCAAAGCAGGAGGCAGGGAAGGAAGGGGTCTAGGGTTCCCTCCCCATATCTGCTCTGATGTCCTCCACACAGACCACTGGTGGCCTGGCTCCCAAGTCTCTACCCATCGCCACTTGGCCCCAGGGCCCCTTTCCATGCTTTGCCTTGGGCTTTCCCTCGTGCCCTTCAAGATTGGGCTTCCAGGACCGACTTGGTAGTTCGTGAGCATTGGGCTCCCAGACTCCATTGGAGAGATGTTGAAAGCTGTGGTCCCTCCCAGGGAAACACACTCATGATCGAAGTGCGTGTGGCATCTGGGTTTCTTTTACTCCATTGTTCAATACATTTATTCATTTAAGTATTTACCTTTGGTACCAGGGTTGGAGGCCGGGGCCTTCACATGAAGCTGCATCTCCAGATCATTTTTATTTTTAATTTTTGAGATAGGGATTTGCTAAGTTACTAAATTGCCTAGGCCAGGCTGAAACTTTGCGATCCACTGGCCTCAGGGTCTCCGAGTGCTGAGACTCCAGGCCTGTCCCACTCCATCTGTGCAAGGACCCCAGTGTCCAGATTTGCTCCACAAAGATTTATCGAGTTCCTACTTAGTACTACTTTCCCAGGCAGCAGGGGAAGAGTTTGAGTAAAGAGACTAGGTCCCCGCTTTCATGGAGCTGATGCTGTGGAGGGGGGGGGGAAGACTCATGGGTGACAATCAGTCCGTATATAATACATATAATGCCAGACAGGGGATAAGCTCAGTAAAGGAAAATGAGGCCAGAGTAGGTCATATCAGGGCAGAGTCCAAATGAAACGAGACTTCTGTGAGAAGGGCATTCTAGCAAGAAGGAAAAGCAAATTCAAAGGTCCTGAGGTAGCACTGAGGATCTGGTGTGTTTGCAGAATATTGAGGAAGCCGCTGATTAAGAGATAACATCAGAGATTTGGATGGGCCAGGCAGAGTCAAGGATGCTGTAGACTCTGGTGAGAACCTGACGACGCTTATGGTATATTCTCAGACCCTGAAATCTGCCCCTTGACTCTCCTCACGTGTACACTACTGACAGAAAGGACCCCAGTAAGGACCTTGACTCACAGGGTCCCTTACCAAAAATTTCTGTTCTGTCCACAACAAAGACTCCCGAGTTACAGCAAACAGTGTGAAAAGGGGGTGGGGCTGGAGGAATGGCTCAGCTGTTAAAGTGCTTGCCTAGTACTGTTGTTCCATCCCCCGGCAACACAGAAGCCGGGCATGGTGGTGCCCACCTGTCATCCCAGCACTTGAGAGGCTGAGCGGGAGGACTGCCTTGAGTTTGAGGCTACATGGTGAGTTCAAGACCAACATGGACTACAGAGTAAGGCCTTGCCTTAACAAATAATCTGGGCCGCGGTTACAGGAAACAGTAGGAGAGATTATCTTAGTACCCAGGACTCAGAAATACGTGGTGCTATATTCTCAGTAGACTACCTAGGGCTGACGGTGGAGGTGGGGTGGGGGGGAACCTGGAAAAGTGAGACAGGGAAGGTGGAGAACACGCAGTGCTTGGGAATAACCAAGGAGAAGTGTCCTAGAGGCTGCTGGACACACGGGTCAGGGGCTGAGGTAAGGAGCGGATAAAGATGAATTACATCATCTTGGTTTTGTTGTTGTTTTTTGTTTGAGACAAGGTGTCACTCTCTAGTCCAGGCTGGTCCTGAACTCACTATGGCCTTGTACTCATGGACTCACAGCAAACCTGCCTCAGCCTCCTGAGTGCTGGGATTACAGCTGTGCACATCCAGTTTATGTGGTGCTGGGGAACTGAATTCAGGTACTTAGCCTTTGACTTAGTACTTGCAAGGCAAGTCCCATTTTTTTTTTTTTTTAATGAACTGAGTCATTGATTTAACAGACAAATAGCAGAGTAGGTGATGAGAGCTGCGGCCATGCAAGGACCCCAACTTCTTGTCCCTCCACACTGCACTGGCAAAGCTCCATGCACCTGCCCAAAGCCTCCTCAGCCCGGGCTCCTGGGGAGCTGGAAGAGCACTGGGTGCCTCCCACAGACACTTCTGACACAATGTCCAGCACAAATCTAATACAGTGCCACCAACTGAGCGGTCCTGGGAGGTGGAGGTAGGATATAGCAAGTTTGAACCCATGCTGGGAAACTTAGCAACTTAGTAAAAACCCTGTCTCAAAATTAAACCTACAAAGTAGGTTAGAGATGTAATTCAGGGTGTTCCTGAGTTGGATTCCTGGTACCAACACCAAAAAAAAAAAAAAAAAAAGGAAGAGAGAAAGGAAGAAAACAAGAAAGAAATCAATCAAGAAATTGGTCCCAGGTGTGCAAGCCTGTAATCCCAGCGCTTCAGGACACTGAGGCCAGAGACCTGTAAGAAGTAGCCAATTTAGTAAGGTAGCGAGACCCTATCTCAAAGAAACAAAACTAAAACATAAAGCAGCCTGAAAAGAAGCTCAGTGTGAAAATCCTTGGCTTGATTCTTTTTACCACCAGCACAACAACAACAGAAAAAAAAAAAAAATCAGGCCCAGTGGCTCAGGTTTATAATCCCAGAATGCTGAGTGGCTTGAGTCAGAAGGATCACAAATTCAATCCCCGCCTAGGGCAATGGAACAATTTAGTGAGATCCTGTCTCAAAATCAAAAAAGAAAAAAAAAATAGGCAAATAGGCTGGGGATGTAGTTTAGGGGGAAGAAAAAGAGAGAGAGAAATGGGAAGTATGGGCAGGCTCACGTGTTCCAAAGGCTCTAGCATGTGATAGAGTTCTAGGCCAGCCTCGGCCTCACACCTGTAATCCTAGCACCCTTGACGTGACAGCAATTCCTCCTGCCTCAGCCTCCCAAGTGCTGGGATTACAGGCATGTGCCACCATGTGCCATTCTTATACGGTACTGGGAAACTGAGCCTGGGGCCTTGTGCTTCCAAGGCAAGGGTTATAATCACTAACACCCCCAGACCCCAACTAAGTGAGGCCTTGTGTCACATGAACAAAAGGCTTTAGTGGAGGCTCCTTCCTACCTTCCATTGTCTGCTAACCCTGGGCTCAAGGCGGTGCGGTCCTATCTCCTCCTGCTTCCCCCAGCTGTCTTTCCTGCCTACATGCTTCTCTGTCTCTGTGTGTCTTTTGTGGTATCGAGGATCCAACCCAACACCTTTGTACCGAACTACATCCTCAGCCTCTTTTTTTTTCTTCCGCTGACAAGGTCTGGCTCTTCAGTATAAACAGGTCCTGAACTCACTATGTAGCCCATGTTGGCCTAGAACTCACAGCCATCCACCTTCCTGGACCTCCTAAGTCCTTAACCCATGTTTTAAATTTTTGATTTTGAGACAAGTTTTCACTGTGTTGCTGAGTTGCCCAGGCTAGGCTGGAATTTGTGATCCTCCTGCCTCAGCTTCCCACAGTGGTGGTAACACAGGCCTGCACCACTGGGCCTGGCTGCTCTTTCTCTTCTTACGAGGACCCCAATTGTGTTGGGTCAAGAGCCCACTCTATTCCTTTATGACTCACCTTAACTAATTACATCCCTGTTTTCAAATAAAGTCACATTCTGAAACTCTGGCAGACACAACTCAAGACTTCAATATCTTAGTGTTCTGTTTTGTCAAACGGTTCTGGAAACGGTGTATTACCTGTTATCCCAGCTCCTCCCAAGGCTGAAGCAGGAAGCTCTCAAGTCCCAGGCCAATCTTGGAACAATGTATGATACCTCTCAAGAAGCAAAACAACACCTTGTAACACTCTGAGAAGCCGAAGCAGGACAGTTACAAATTCTAGCCCAGCCTGGGCAATTTAGCCACTTAGTAAGACCCTGTGTCAAAATCAAACTAAAAATGGGCTGAGGTAGAACTCGGTGCAAAGGACCTAGCTGAATCCTTAGTCAAAACAAAACAAACACCACCAACAACAAAAACAGGGCTGGGTTGTAACTGAGTGATTGGAGTACTTGCCTTGCAAGCACAAGGCCCCAGGTTCAATAACCCAGCACCACAAAAACTGGGTGTGGTGGTGCATGTTTGTTTATAAACCCAGCACTCTGGAGGCTGAGGCAGGAGGATTGTTGTGAGTCCAAGGGCAGCCTGGGCTACAGAGAGAGACCCTGTTTCAAAAAAGGGGGGGAGTGGAAAGACTGGGGATGTACCTCAGTTGAAGGCCACTGGTTAAATCTCTAGTAATGAAAAAAAAAATCTTTGCCAACCCTGCCACTGTCCCTCCCATTCTCCAGTCTCTCCCCTCCCCTCCTGAGCCTGCTCTTGACCCTTTTCCCAGACTTCCCTTGTCTCTGCCCGGTGGTCTTGTTCCCGCCCACTCTTTTTTATTTTTTATTTTTTTGATATAGGGTCTCAATCCGTAGCCCAGGCTGTTCCTGAACTCACTATGGAGCCCAGACTGGCCTTGGATTTAAGATAATCTGCCTGCCTCAGCCTCCCGAGCGCTGGGATTACAAGCGAGGGCCACCATGCCCAGCTTTATGTGGTGCTGGGGAATGGAACTCAGGGCCTTGCACTTGCCTTTGCTTTAACTGCTGTGCCATTCCTCCAGCCGGTTCTTTTTTTTTTTTTTTTTTTTTTGGCAGTGCCAGAGATTGACCCATAGTGCACTACAGTTGAGCTGCAGCCCTAACACGTTTAGTGGTATTGTTCATAGTGGTACTGGTGACTAAGCCCAGGCCCTTCACACTGGGCTACATCCTCAGCCTATTTGTATTTTGAGAGAGGGCTTTACTAGGTCACTGAATTGCCCACGCTGGGCTTGAGCTTGAGCTCCTCCTGACTCAGCCTCCCACAGTGCTGAGATTAAAGGCCTGTCCCACCTCATCCAGTTTCATTCCCTTTGAATGTAGACTTCACCTGACCTCAGCAACAGCTCACGGCTCCGGTTTTCCTCCTAATGCAATGAGTGTTTCTCTTCAGTCTGTCTGTGTCAGTCTATCTGTCTTGTCTTTTTGTGATACTGGGGATCAAGCCCAATGTCTTCACACCGAGCTCCATCCCACCTTTTTTTTAATGGAGAGAGGGTCTTGCCAGGCTGGTCCCGGAACTCTTTATGGAGCCCAGGCTAGCCGAGGACTAGTGGCAATCCTACCTCAGCTGAGTGCTGGGATTATAGGCGTGCCAACACCACACCCAGCTTACGTGGTGCCAGGGAATTGAACCCAGGGTCTTGAGCTTTCAAGGCAAGCACTTAACTGCTGAGCTCTTCCTCCAGCCACATCTTTTGTATTTATTTATTGGTACTAGGGATGGAGCTTAGGACCTTCAATCTGAGCTACATCCACGGCTCCTATTTTTACTGGTAATATTGAGACAGAGACTTGCTAAGTCCCTAAATTGCCCCAGCTGTGTAGGAATGCCCCAGCCTCAGGCTCAGAACTTTTCTCTCTCTACATCTGCCCCGTGGGTTCCCCCTCCCAGTCCTACAGAGTTAAATAACACTCATTCACAATTCCCAAACTTTGATCTCAAGTCTGGATATCTGTCCTGAAATCGAGTCAAATATCCAATTGCTTATTCAACATTTGCACTTGCTGAATTGACGGAACAATTGAAGTTTGGGCAAATCTGAACTCCTGATCCCCTTGTGGCCCCGGATGTTCTTCTTCCCTTCCGGTAGCTCTAGCCTTTGCGTTACTGAGGCCAAAGGCACTTAAGTTATCCTTACCACCTCACTTTCTCTCATGTCCCATGCCTAATCCCACAGCTGTGCCTGGAGCCACTGTCCCCCCTTGCCTTAACCAGTTCCTCACTAGGGACCCAGCTTTCACTTCTGCTGCCTCCTTAGGTTCCCTGAGAAATCCCATTAAACTCACAATCAGATCACACCTTCCTCAGCCCAGGACCTGCAGGACCTGCCTCCTACTGGCTCCTTGAGGTTGCTGGAAAACAGGAGGGCCAGTGTCATGTCTGGCTGTATCTGTACCCGTGCTCTCACCTCCTTCATGTCTTTTTTTTTAGGGGTGGTGGGTACTGAGGATCGAATCCAGGGCCTCCACACTGAGCTATATCCCCAACCCTTTTTTATTTTACTTCTTGAGACAGAGTCTCTCTAATTTGCTAAATTGCCCAGGCAGAGACTTAAACTTGGAATCCTCCTGCTTCGGCCTCCCAGAGCACTGGGATGACAAGCGTGCACCACGAGGCGGCTCCCTCATCTCTCAACTTAAATGTCCCCTTCCCAGAGAGGTCCCTTCTAGCCACCGTAGTTACAGGAGCGAGGATACAGCTCAGGAGTAAGAGATTGCCCCTGACCACAAAAACAATCGCACAAACATATACACCTCAACCTCCTGTTTTACCATTTTTCCACTTACCCCCTTCTCATCTATCCACTTTATTTTCTTCACCACCTGCGTCTCCCAACTAAAAGCGCGCTCAGTTGAGGGCAGGGTGTTTTGGCGTTTATGCTCTTGACAACTGAAAACTGTGTAAGCAGTCACTAATATCTGTTGATCAGATAAGCACGGTTTGATGAATGACCTTGAGGCCTCCTGCAGGACGCTAAACAAAATTTTCAGCCTATTTAACCCCGTCATCCCGCCATCCAGTTCACCCAACCCCTGCTCGGGATTCATTCCTGCCTCCGAGCATTTGTTTAAAATGGGCCTGCAGCAGGATCGCCCTTCCTACCAGCCGGGAAATTCCGCTATCTCCCTCTGTAAGCCATGACGTAAGGTGTGGACCTGGGGGACCTCCCAGGCTTAACTAGAAGGCTGGTAGGTTGCTATGGTGACTGCATCCGCCCAGAGGGGAATATCCCCAGGGTGCCCCGCCACAACACGGAGGAGGTAGTTCCCTTGCGCTGCAAGAGGGGGGGACCACAAGAGCGGATTTGGAAGGCGACAAAAGGTTTCCTAAAGCCCTTCTACCCCACCTATATCGTTGTCATGGAGACGAAGAGCTCTTCCCCCACCCTCACAACGGCGCTTTAAAGGATTCTTGAGTGTCAGAGGGCGGACTGGGCTGCAAGGCTGTCCTAAAAGCCAAGACGGCGCTCGCCTGGATACGAGCGATAACGACAGCATCACTGTCTCCTTCTCTAGGAAATATGCTACACCTATGCTGGGACCGGGTCCCGGGTGCCACAGCCTGAGGGAACGAGAGACGCGCATGCACAAAACCGCGACGGGGCGGGGGGGAATTTTTTGTTTTGCGCATGCGCTGTCGGGGCACTGGGAAACAAGCGCAACGCTAAACCCGCGGCTGCGCAGTTGCGTCCTGTTAGTGGTGCCCGCTGGAGGGCAATTCTGCGCTTGCGCCAGCTGGAAGGGTGGGAAAGAAACCCAGGCGGTCAGGGAGTCCAGACCGACTGGCGCTCGGCGCGCGTGCGCCTTGGCTCGGGGAGGCCGGGGGCGGGGCCCGGAGAGGGGAGAGAGAGAGGCGGGGGGAGGGACGAGGCCGCAGAAGCCCGAGCCCTGACCCACCGGCAGGCGGGGGCTGCGGCGGCGCCGGTGAGTGACCCGCGGCCCGACTCGGTCCCCACCCTCCGCGACCCTCACTACCCCCGGAGTGTCACGTTGCTTCCGTTGTCCTCTTCTGGTCTCAGACTCGCCTCAATTCTTGGCCATCCCAGTGCCCCCCACTCCCAGTAGACCCCCTCATCTGTAGTATTTTCACGGACCGGGCTTGCCGCGGACCCAGGAGCGCTCCTGCCACGGCTGCTCCTGGTCGTCCGCTCCAGGTCTCAGCCTTACGCCCCCTGCCTGGGGGGGTCCCCGGAGCCCCTCTCCGCCGTGGACGCGCCCTTCTGGCTTTGCCGCAGCGCCCCTTCTTGCCCCCAGGACGCCCCCTCTCGCCTTCCCTCACCCCTTCTCTAACTCCGGCACACACCTCTTGTCCTTCCACTTCTCCTCTCTCCCTCCGACTCCGCAGACCCTTCCCCAATTTCCACCAACTCCTCGGCGAGGTGCTTTGCGCCGGGAGAAACGCCAAGATGAGCGCGCAGCCCGCTATCAGCGGGCGCTCCCGGCGGCCCGGGAAGGCCGGGCGCCCCCACCCCCTCCGCGGCCCCGGGCTCACGGGAGTCCGCGTCGCGGCGGCCGGGGAGTCCCGAGCCCCCGCCAGCGCTGTGCACCCTTTGCCCGCAGCGCCGGCGCCCCCCATGCGCCTAGCGGCCGGACGGCGACGGCGACGGCGGCGTGGGGCGCCATGGCCTCGGCCGCGGCGGGCGAAGCGGAGGAGACCACCCGGCTGCGCAAGCCGCGCTTCTCGTTTGAGGAGAACCAGATTTTGATCCGGGAGGTGCGCGCCCACTACCCGCAGCTCTACGGCGCGCAGAGCCGTCGGGTGAGCGTGGCCGAGCGGCGGCGCGTCTGGGACGGTATCGCCGCCAAGATCAATGGCATCACCAGCTGGAAGCGCACCGGCCAGGAGGTGCAGAAGCGCTGGAACGACTTCAAGCGCCGCACCAAGGAGAAGCTGGCCCGCGTGCCGCACTCGACGCAGGGCGCGGGGCCCGCCGCCGAGGATGCCTTCTCGGCGGAGGAGGAGACCATTTTTGCCATCTTGGGTCCCGGTGTGACGGGGCCAGGGGCGGGCGCCGGGGCCGAGGAGCTCCCTGCAGCCGCATCCTCCCAGCCGCCCGCCCCCAGCGCCGGTGCTCAGCGCTATGCGCTGTCCGAGGACCGCAGGGAGGACCGACGGGCAGGTGAGTCCCTTCACCATGGCCTGAGAAATTGCATACATCCATAAAGTGGGCTGTGTGCCCCCCCATTACTGTGCCAGGTCCTTTGGGGGGTGGGGATTAGTAAGTTCCTTGCAACCGCGAGAAGTGGGTGCAGAGCACGGAGTGGCACCAGATCTAGGAGTCCTGGCTCAGGGCCACACCTGAGATCATCTGCACAGGCACGGATTGAATGCAGCCTAGGGTGGTGACCCTGGAGGCAGACTGTCAGGGTGCCAGTCTCAACTTTGCGGCTCAGTTATGTGCCCCCACCAGGCCATTGCATGTCATTTTCTGCATCTTTAAGGTGAATGTAATGTCTCCTCCTCCAGGAGTTGCGGTGAAGCCTGAGTTACGTGGGCAAATCCCTTGGCACCACATTCTCAAGAGCATTCTGGTTACCTTTTGTTTCGGTGGTGGTGGTGGTACTGGAGGTCCAACCCAGAACTTTCAGCCTGAGCGACATCCTCAGCCCATGTTTAAGTTTTGATTCTGAGATAGGGTCTCATTAAGTTGTTCAGGCTTTGCTTAAACTTGTGATCCTCCTGCCTCAGCCTCCCAGAACACTGGGATTACAGGCCACCGCACCCAGGTCCTGGTGGGTTAATGCCTGGTAACAATTGCAAAGGCTGGGAGGTACATAGAATTTTGCTGTTTCATATATTAAAGATTGGGAAAGGTCTGGCCCTTTGTCAAGGTCACGGTTCTAGAAGAAGAGGTGTGGGGAGCTGGCTGTGGAGATTTAAGTTTCTGACTAGCCTGACTCCGGGCCATCACTTTTTTTACGGCTGTTCCCGAGTACTTACCCTGTGTTGGGTGCTACTGGGGATGTACTGATGACTGACAGCCCAGTCGGGGTAGCGGGGATAACTCCGAATGACTGTTCTGCAATGGGGAATCCAGGGGTTGTGGGAACCCAGAAAGGGCACCTGATGCAGCCCAGAACAGGTGGAGGAGGGCTTCCTGGAAGAGGGGGTGTTGGACCTGAGGGATGAAATAGGAGAATGAAGAAGAGCTGGGTAAGAGCTGGGAAGGCGTTCCTTTGAGGGGACAGCATGTACAGTGGTGCGGAGAGAATGCGCCTTGGGTCGGTTTGTGACAAGTGAAAGATCAAAGAAACGTTTGGAGATGTAGTCAGGGAGGTCAGCAAAGGCCAGCCTGCCAGGCTTTATGAGTTTCAGGTAGGGAACTCGGATTTTCTTCTGAGTGCTATGGGTTCTGAGGAAAGGAGGGACATGATCCGACCAGATCAAAGCAGTTCAAGTCATGTGGTTCAGAGTTTCATTCACCCACCCAAGGTCACACAGCAGGTCAGTGGAGACTCAAGAGACTGGTGCGAGTCTAACTCCAAGTTCATGCACTTAAACGCTGGGCTAAGTGGCCTAGAAACAACAATAATTAATGATTGTTTGGAGTTATGAGATAGGGTCCCAGATACGTGTATGTATTAAATCGACTGAGGGTTAATGTGTGGAATTCTATTAATCCTAGCTTGTAAGTCCAAGCCAGGACTTTGGATTCACATCTTGTGAACGATCAGGAAACATGGAAGTGTCTCGAGTTCTGTCAAACCTCAGTCAGTGTTTCTGTCTGTGAAATGGCCCCATGGCACCATGACACTTACTTTTCCAGAAGTTGTGCCACCACTTTGCTCACTGTTTCAATAAATATCAGTGCCTCTTCTGAGTCACTGTACTGTGATAGGTGCTGGTGTGGAGAAGAAGTTATTCCTGTCTCTCGTAGAGCTGATTTTGTAGTTGGGGGAAACGGCACATACAAGTTACCCCAATACAGGTCATGTGCCCAAAAGTGATAAGAATGAAGAAGACAAAGTGCATTAAGAGGGTGGTAAGTAATTAAAGGGAAGCTGTGTAGACTGTAGTCAGGGAGGACTTCTCCAAGGAGTGAAATTAAGCTGAATAGAGAGATTGAACCTAGTGGCTATGTGGAAGAACATTTCATTTCAGCTAGAGGAAACGGCACGTGCAAAGGACCAGAGGCAGAAACATCCTTTGTCCATTACTCTTAAGTTATATAAAATTCACAACGGGGAGCTACTGTGATTGAAGAACTGGGAGAAGGCCTGGGGCCGCCTTCAGCTGCCTGAGCTGTCTTTGTTGAAACTATAGAGAAAGAGCTACGGACAATTTATCCCTGACATAATATTTGCAGAACAACATTGAGAACTTGCCTGAGCTAGGCAGTGCCATAAACCCAGGAGCGACGCAGCAAATCCCCATGATGTTCTGTTCGAGAATCAGTTGGTCTCATATGTTTGCAGGTGGGGAAACTGAGGCTGCCAAGTCGCAAATAAATATGATTTGGATTCTTGTAATGACTATTCTAATGGCCCTGTGAGCCTCTGGGCCACTTTCCATTTCTTTTCACTCAGTAAACTGAGAAGTTTGGATTTCCTAGTGGCTGCAGTTGCCAGCTGCTCCAGGGGGAGCCCCAATGCCCTTCCCTCTCCCCCTCAGGTGCACAGCCCCTGCCCAAGGATGGGGAATGCAAGAGCCCTGGGGTTCACAATCCTCTTCCACTGTTGATCAGCTGTCAGACCTCTCTTTAGGTCTCAGATGTCCTCTGTGGAATGGGGAGACAGCCAGAAGTTCTCAGTGAGGAATGCACCCAGTGACTGTCAGCTCTGACTTATCCCCCTCCCGGCCTCCCTTAGCTGCTGGTCCTAGGTGGCTGGACCCCCAGCACTCAAGGCAGGAGGCCATCTGATTGGCCAAGGGGGTGGGAGAGCCCATGAGGAAGGGACATAGAAGCTGATCCCAGCACAGGAAACAGCATGTGTGCAGGGTGGGGCACACTTTTAATCCTATCACTCGCGTGTAATCCCATCTGGGGAGGCTGAGGCAGGAGGACTGCTGTGAGTGCAAGGCCAGCCGGGGCTCCAGAATGAGTTCAGGACCAGCCTGGGCTACAGAGTGAGACCCTGTCTCAAAAAAAGAAAGTATATATACATAAGGGTTGGAGATGTAGCTTAGTTGAAAGTATTGAGGTCAATCCTCAAAACCAGGAAAAAAAAAGTTTGCCAGGCATGGTTAGCTAGGCTCCTTCGTAGGCTGAACCAAGAGGATTGCAAATCTGAAGCCAGACTAGGAAATTTAGTGAGATCCTGCCTCTAAATTTTACTCTGTTTTCGGTTTTTGTGGTACTAGGAATTAAACCCAGGGTCTTTGTTCTGAGCTACAGCCCCGCCTCCTTTTTACTCTTGAGACAAGAGTCTTGTGAAATTGCCCAGGCTGGGCTCAGGTGAGCAGTCGTCCTGTCTCAGCCTGCCAGAGTGCTGGGCTCACAGGCCTGCAGCAGCAGCCTTGGCCCTGTCACAATTATTTCTTTCCTTTTCTTTTCTTTTTTGAGACAGGGTCTCTCACTGCAGTCTGGCTGGTCCTGAACTCATTGTGTAGCCCAGGCTGGCCTGTAACTCCAAACAGTCCTCCCGGGGCTACAGGAGTAGCAGTTAGAACGCTTGCCTAGCAGATGCCAGGCCCTGGGTCTGATGGCAGTGCCACATACACCAGGAATGGTGTGTGTGCCTGTGACCCCAGCACTCCAGAAGCTAAGGCAGGAGGATTGCTGTGAGTTCAAGGCCAGCCTGGGTTACATAGTAAGCTTAGGACCAGCCTGAACTACAGAATGAGACCCTACCTAAATAAATAAATAAATAAATAAATAAATAACAAAGTGACAGGTTATTTTTATTTTTAAAAAAATAATCCTCCTGCCTCAGCTTCTTGACTGCTGGGATTACAGGCATGCACCACCACGCCCAACTGTCATGAAGCTGGGGAATCAAACTGAGGGCTTTGTATCTGCTAGGCAAAGCACTTTAACCACTGTGCCATTCCTCCAGCCCCTTCTGTAGATTGTCTGAGGGCTTTCATACTAAGCTACCATCCTCAGCCAGTTTGCTGAGATGCCCAGGCAGGGCTCAAATTTGAGGTCCTCCCGCCTCAGCCTCCCTAAGTGCTGGCATGACAGGCCTGCACTACTGGGCCCAGCTTTAGGCATTTGATATAAATGGAGTCACGCAGTGTATAGTCTCTTGTGAGTGACTTCTTTCCTGTAGCTTGATTGTACTTAAGGGTGGACACCTGGGGCTACTGGTGAGAAGAGATTGTCATTGCAGAGGTGGAATCTGGGAGGCCACTGACAAGGCCACTGCAGTGACTGGGCCTTGATGGGGAATGATATAGTGTCGGACCAGAGTAGGGCTGTGGAGAGCTGTGGAAAGGCTGGGTGTTGGATTTAATTTGAAGACCCAGCCAGGGGCATTTGCATGAGGATGCTGTCTTCAGAGAGAAAAAGGTGAGTGAAGAAGGTATTTATCTCCAGAGCTGGGAGGATGGGGCCACTGTCAGCTCAGACAGAGGTGGCTGAGGAAGGAGAGATGGGATCAGAAGCTCAGCTCTGAGGAGTTGGAGGTTTCACTAGATAATCTGCTGCCCCCACCACACAGCTGAAGACACTGCTAAGAGTCTGGAGTTTAGGACAGAGATTTGTGGGGTCCTAGAAATCTGGGGGCCCTGGAAGCAGCCCGTTCAAAGTCACGAGTAAGGATCCCAGGTGAGGGGCTGGAGGAATCGATCAGTGGTTAAAGTGCGCAGTATCAGAGTTCAATTCCCCATCACCACTTAAGCCAGGTTTGGTGGCACACGTCTGTAAGCCCAGCCTTCCAGAGGCTGAGACAGGAGGATTGCTGTGGTCCTTAGGTCAGCCCGGGCTCCATAGTGAGTTCAGGACCAGCCTGGGCTGCAGAGTGAGACTTTGTCTCAAAAAAAGAGGGGGGGTCCCAGGTGAGTGGAGGCCAAGACCCCACCCAGCAACTGAAATGACCTAGGAAACCATGCTGTCCTGGATGGAGAACGTCTCTGGAAGTACCCCAGAGCTGCAGCACCCTGGGTCTCCCCAAGACCCTCCGTCACCCAGGGTCCAGAGTTTGAGGCCTGGTAGGGGTGGGGATGAGTGTCAGATCATCTGACTCTGTGAGGCTCGAGCTGCCTTGCCCTAAGGGGACTTCTGGGACCCTGTTTCCATCACTGCTGGCACAGGGCCAGCCAGGTTAAATGTACTGACTATCCCCTCTGGGTAGAGAAACCAATTTGTCTTGCCCTTCTATTCCAATGCATGATTTGTCTTAGCTTTTAAAAGGTTTGCTTGGCAGGCGCATAATCCTAGCACTCCCAGGAGGCAGAGGCAGGAAGATCATAAGTCCAAGTCCAGCCTGGGCAATTTAGCAATTTCATGAGACCCTATCTCAAAATCAAAGATTAAAAAATGGGTTGATGGGGCTGGAGGAATGGCACAGCTTTAAAGCACTTGCCCAGCAAGTACAAGGCCTTGAGTTTGATTCCCCAGCACCACATGAAACTAGGCATGGTGTCTCAATCCCAGCACTTGGGAGGCTACATAGTGAGTTCAGGACTAGCCTGGGCTACAGTGTAGCAAGACACTGTCTCAAAAAAAGAAAAG